>CAUYQG010226832.1:0-78306 GCA_963574415.1 Tarsius wallacei
CTACTATCACGGTAGTTCCGGCTACTTGGAAGGTTGAGGCAGAAGGACTGCCTGAGCCCAGTGGGTCGATGCTGGGGTGGCTGTGAGAGTGCCACTGCACTCCAGCCTGGGCAATGGAGTGAGACTCCAACTCAAAAAAAAGAAAGCAGGTGCCATGTCTGTTTTATTCATAGCTGTAGCTTCAGTAGCTAGAAAAATACCTGACTCAAAGTGGGTGCTCAATAAGTAGTTGCTGAACAGAATAATTAATTCATTGATATTGATTGTTGTATCCCCATGCCAGGCACTGTGCTTGGTATAGGTATACAACAATGAAAAAAAGAGACAACAACTATTATCTATTGTTACAGAGGGGCTGGGGGGTGGTGGACGTACGTATACAACAGGAATAACGATAAACTATGGATCAGGGAATGAGGAGGTTTTGAAGCACTGAGGACACATACCTTATGTAGCCTAAGCAAGAGAGAGGGAAAGCACTGCCAGAAGAAAACTACCACCTAAATTGAGCTGTAAACAAGTAGCCATTCGCCTATATGAGGGAGGTGACCCGGCTGAGGGGACAACACAGGCCTGCTGAAGTCCATGTTGGATGATATGCAAAGTGATTGACTTAACTCACCTCGCGAACATACATTACCCGCTATTAAATCATTTCTCAGATCAGGAAACCAAGCCTCTGACAATTTAAATGACTCGACAAAACGTCACCAATGCTGAGTGATGGAGCAGGACTGTTTGAGTCCAAAGTTCATTTTCTCTTTTCTACAAAGATGAGTAAGCACGACCCAGAGCCTGTGGAAGAGCCAAACTCACAAACAGACCTTTATGATACCAAGGCTCCTTCTCAATTTGCTCTGTTGTTCTTTTTCTTTAAGATTTCGGCCCTTGAAGTCGTCAGCTAAAAATTCGGGCTGCTGAGCAAATGCCCACAAACCACTGAGAGGAGTTTTGTCAAAGAAGGCGGGAAAGAAAAATAAATGTGGGCTTCTGCTCCTTAAACCTCAGCCCAGTGAGGCAGTCTTTCCCGGAATATTTCAGGCCGCTTCAAAGGCCTATTGTGGAAAGCCTCCAGATGTGCGTGGAAAACCTCACTGGGGAGCTTCCCAGTAAAGAGGCCTTTTAAGCTTGAACTGAGATGAAGGAAGTTGACGTGATGAGTCCTACCAGGTGGCCCGTTTTCTGAAGGAGCCCAGATCCTACCATAACCTTAAGAAGGTGATGGGAGGCGGCTAGCCAGTTCAGATGCCTTTGCCAAATAGTGCATCTTCTTTGATTGCAGAAAGCCGTAGGTTTTTGGTGGATTTATTTTTTTATTTTTTATTTTTTTAACGCTGGAATGAGTGGTAGAGAGCATTCTCAAATGATTTATCTACCTGTAAATTGTCAGTGACAGCCCGGTCATTCTCCTGCATATCATGTGAGGGCTAGGAGGGATTTCAGGATTGGAAAAGTTGAGGAACTGACTGACTCCTGCCAGTTTCTATAGTGATGCCTCTAAGTGTTCTGAGAGCCAGAATTCTCTGGATTTTTGCTCTGATCCCCTGCCCTGAGTCCCTGCTTAAGCTGTCTGTCCAGTGTCCCATCTGGCCTAGGTGTGAGACCCTGTTCTTCTCTTGCTAGACAGAATAAAGTCAGAGAGACCTAGGTTTAAATCCTGCTCTCCAGCTAGCTGTGTCATATTGCATAAAGTAGCGTCAACCTCACCGTGCCTCAGTTTCCTCATCTGGAAAAGGAATGTAATACCAGTCCTGCCGTCATCCTGTTGCTGTGGGTTACCACGCATAAAGCAACAGGTACAGTCCCTGGCACAGAGTGAGAGTTCAGTATATTTTCATTCCTTTCCTCTCCAACCCATGATACAAAGGGGCAAGGACGCTTCAACTTGGCCTTTGATTTTTTTACTTCTGTCGCTCTGTAAGTTCTCTCCCTGCCATGTACGCACACACTTAGCTAAGTATTTTGAGATCACAGTGTATTTAGGGGAAAGTCCTTTTGGCTACAGCTAAAATTAGGCCTCTCTTGTGCGCCTCTGTTTACCACCCCCCTTCCTATTTTAACTAATTAGAGGCATTGACACTTAGAAACACTTGAGAAAGTTGGAAGAACAGCTGGGAGTTGTTCTAGATTCCAGCAGCTGCTCTCTGTCAGCATGCAGGCACAGAAAAGATGATCCTGGTCGGGGGACGCAGGGAGGGCGCCTCGAGGGTGAAGATGAAGGAATGCCAAAGTCTGTCCATGGCGTGGCAAACCGAGCAGGGCGGGGATCTTATTCCGGTGCCCTCTGCCTTCTGCTGGATGGGGGAGGGGAGAGGAAATGAGGGCAAGAAGAGGGAAGAGGAGGACGGCATTGAGGAGCTTAGCCAGTTGCTAGTTGGTTACCTCATGCACACCACTGTTGCTCCCACCTGGACTGCCACAGTATCTCCTAACTTCCATTGGAACCAGAGAGGCCGCGGGAACTTGCGAATCTCACACCCTGAAACTCCTGTGATGAGTTTCCACCAGTGAATTATAGACAAAATTCCAAAACCCATCACGTGACCCTGGAGGGTCTGGACGTGCCCTCTCCCTGCACCCCCATAATTGCCACCGCTTAGTCCTGCTGGCTTTTTTTAATTCCCTCTACTTACCGAGTCTTTCTCTCCTGGAGCCAGATTACCTGAGTTGAATCCGGGTTTCTCTGCGTACTAGCTACTGCTACCTACCTTCCCCATCTTGTTTCCAGGCTTGAAAAGCGACTGAGTTAGTTCCCTTTGTATTCCCTATCCAAATCCTGCGCACTCTTCTCGTGGAGACCCCCGACACATACACCCCTAGACGAAGGCTATTTGTTTCCAGGTGCTTAAAGTCTCTGTTCATAAGGGCCCTAGTATTTTCCCATGGCCTCATGTCTTCCGTCTTGATGCACATTTTTTCTGTCCCTTCCCCATCTCCTTATCATCCCTCAGGAAACTGGGTGTTGCCTCTGTGGGAAGGTCTGAACCTCAGGCTCTGTGTTGAGTGTCCAGGGGCTACATTTAAACTCCCCAGCTGTTCAGAACTTCTGCTGCTTAAAAAAAGAAAAAAGCAAGCACCTTCTCATCTCAGGTGTAAGTGCCAGATCTTATAGCACTTACAGGGACAAATCCACTTCTTGCTGAATAAAGGAGCTTAAAACCCACATGACTAGCTGATGTAAGCTTTGGGCTGGTCTGTGTGGAATCTTGCAGCATTATTTCTCTTGATTTCTTTCTTTGTTGCTGTTGTTCTCAGAAGAAGCAAAGGCAGAGGCAGGCTCTCTCTTACCCCATGTCCCTGAATGAAGCCCTGTCAGATCTAAAGAAGGGAGCTCTATTCACCCTTGACTAAGCACCAACCTTCACTTTGCCTCTTAAGTGGGCCACATAAGAGTTGGTTATTTCTACCGGGCACGGTGGCTCACACCTGTAATCCCAGGACTTTGGGAGGCTGAGGCCAGAGGATTGCCTGAGCCCAGGGGTGCAAGACCAGCCTGGGCAAACTGGCAAGGCTTCATCTCTACAATAAATAAAAAAATTAGCCAGGCATGATGGCATATACCTGTAGTTCCAGCTACTTGAAAGGCTGAGGCAGAAGGATCACCTGAGCCCAGTAGATCGAGGCTGCGGTAGCTGTGAGCGTGCCACTGCATTCCAGCCTGGGCAACAGAGTGAGACTCTGTCTCAAAAAATAAACAAAAAACAGTAAAAATTTTTAAAAGAGTTATTTCTACAGTTTTTTTCTCCCTAACACCCCCATCTGGTCCATCACCAAGGCTTGTCATCCTGAGCACCTCTTATATCTAGATGGTATGATAGCCACCCTGAGCTCCCCCTGGACCTCTGCACCTGCCCCTGCCAGGCTGACCACGCAGAGCCACCAGGTGATGGCAGCTCTGACTTCCTGGTGCTCCTGAAAGAGAGACTGCAGGTCCACATGGTGAGGCCCCGCCCACCTCTAGGTTCTGTCTCATCTGCATGTCCCCTTACACTCCCAACCACACTGCTCTTGTCATTCCTCAAGTGTCATTTTTTCCTCCCTCCACGCAGCTCTCTCCTCTCTCCTGCTACATGTGTGCTTCCCCCTCCTTCACCTGTTAATACCTGTTCATCCTTTGAATCTCAGCTAAGCTATGACACACATGAAACCTAAATGGGCATAGACATATAGACGAAAATACCATTCATACCTAACAGGAGACAACTGGGGCTCAGGAATGCTAAAACCCTTCCTGGGGGTGGGGAGGCCTCTTCCTCAGATTCTGACTGGGACTGCCTCCCACAGAGAGGAAGGTCTGAGGAGACACAGTTGCCAGGACTCACCTTGGCTATGCTGCTCTTCTGGCTGCTTCTGAGCAGAGAGGACCCAGCGGAGACTGTGGACAAGGTCCTTTCTTGTTCTGTCCTTGCCTCTGACTTGGCAGACCATTTCTGGATTACCTGGCAGAAATTAGGTTGGCTTCTGCAAATAAACTAGCAAAGATTTCTTACCTAGGCTACCAAACGCAGCCTCACCTGTCTGTCTGGCCATACTCAAAGATGTCCATTCAAAGAACTTTTGCTGTTTTGAGTTTCACTCTCCCAGGCACAGAGACTAGATGGTGGGGAAAACCTCTCAGAGTGATCTGAGGACATTCACATACACACACACCCACCCTCACTCTCCCCCTCTTCAGCCCCCACCCCACCCACATGTCCTGGCCCCCTTGACAATCTCTTTTTCTTTCTTTTTTTTCTTTTTTGAGTTGGAGTCTCACTCTGTCGCCCAGGCTGGAGTGCAGCGGCACGCTCACGGCCACCCCAGCCCCAGCGTCAACCTGCTGGGCTCCGGCGATCTTTCTGCTTCAGCCTTCCAAATAGCCGGAACTACAGGTGCACGCTACCAC
This sequence comes from Tarsius wallacei, assembly GCA_963574415.1. Taxonomy (NCBI): domain Eukaryota; kingdom Metazoa; phylum Chordata; class Mammalia; order Primates; family Tarsiidae; genus Tarsius; species Tarsius wallacei. Next base: position 4,886 of record CAUYQG010226832.1, read on the forward strand.
GCCCAGCTAGTTTTTTTTTATTTTTATTGTAGAGACGAGGTCTCGCCAAGTTGCCCATGCTGGTCTCGAACTTGTGGGCTCAGGCAATCCACTCACCTTGGCCTCCCAAAGTGCTGGGATTACAGGCCGAGTCACTGAGCCTGGCCGACAATCTCTTTTTCACCTACCAGCTCTCTGGAGTAACGTTTAGACCACTTTCCTTTTTTAGCCAACATCTTATTATACCCAGTGAATCCTGTCCAACCTTCCATTTTCCCCCTACCCGCTTCAGCTCATGAAGAAAATCTTTGACCTGGGAGTCAGGAGTCCCAAGGTCTAGTCCTGCCTTGGCACCAAGTGGTCTTGTGATCGTCTCTGAGTATTGCCAGTTGAGCTCCTCTAAAGACATTCTCAGCCCTGAGGCATTTTCACCACCTAACCCATTGTGCAAAGAGGTAACCACCATTTGTGAGCGCTTGCTTTCTGCAAAACATCAAGCTAGGAATTAATGGTTGCTATCCATCCACTGTCCCTACAAGGCATATATTACTACTGTTATAGAGAAGGAAAACAAAGTTTAGCAAAATTAAGAAAGCTGCTCAGGGCCACAAGCGAATAGGATAAGAGGCAGGCTTCAAACCCAAGTCTCTGTCTCCAGACCTCTGGATGCCACAGTAAGCTGAGTCTCAGGTGTACTGTAGAAAAAGACATAAAGATGACATTTTAGAAAACATGAAGTAGTACTTATTCTCTTTCATGTATGCATTATACAGGAGATAAGATTCCTTTCTTGGATATTTTTTCCCTGTACACACTGTGCTCAGAAACCGAGAATAGGGAGAGCACACACTCTGGACCTTGTACACTAACCTGTACAAGCCAGAAAGCCAGCACAAGAGGAAGAAAAGGAAAGATTAGGAAAAGCAGGCACTGTGAGGCTCCCATTTGTGATAAGTAAACTGAGGACCAGTGGTTATAGAACTTGTCTGTAACTGTAATGAATTCATACCATTTACAGATGAAAGAAGATCCTAGAACCCAGGCCCCCGATTCTTTCCTCAGAATCACCCAAGTCAAATAAGCTCCCCTCCCCAATCAAAAAGAAGAACCTTCGAGACATTAATTTTGTGCCCATCTAAAGCCACACTGAGCTATGCTAAAGGTAATAGGCATTGAAAAAAAAGTTCTCACAGAAACTCCCAGCTGAACACACAAAGAAGTGAGTCTCCAAGGAACAGTGTAAGGATTGTCTGAAGGGATCTTTGCTGGTGAGATTACAAAAATCATAATATACGAACAAATGAACATATGGAAGAAATCAGCAAAGCCCTCTCCTTCTTCCCATATGTAAACTCGGCCTTCGCCGAAAGTCATTAAGTAAACACAGATGCAGCCAAACCAGGCACCAGATGGCAAATGAGAGTTGGAATAAAAGGTAAAGAAAGTTTATTCAAAGATGGGAAAAAAAAAAAATACAGGATCAAAAATGCTGTGGTTTCCCCAGAATGTCCACCTGGGGTCACCAAGACCCAAACATGACCATAACAAAACAAAACAAAATTAGAGTAAATATGATTGTGAAGCTGAAGGAAAATCACTACTATCATTGTGAATAGAACCCAATGTTGGAAGAAAGTCGTAGTTCCGGGAAATGAAAGAAATGTTTAAATCAAAGTAGAAGGACCAGAGAGTGACTAGAAAGTGGCAAGAATCGGCTTTTGCTAAGCACTCACGTGTGCCAAGAGCGATGTATTCTTAGTCTCTTTTAACCCTCACAACTACCCATTAGATGTTGGCCAAATTTTATCAATGAGGAAATTTCATGAAATGGTTAAGAGAGGTTAGACCCCACGGCCACACCACAAGAATGCCAACCTAGCCATTGCCAGCGCTTCCTGTGCCCATTCCCATCTTTGTTGCTCTGATTTTCAATCTTTTATACGATTATCAGACCATTTGATGCAGAAAACATGATCCTAAAAGATTCTGTTTACCCCTGAATCCTTAAGCCCTCACCACATGCTGAGCCCCTGGCAATGCCCCTGGGTTATACCTAAGTACCAGACACACAGGAGAAACCAGGCAGCCCTCTCTCTTCCCTTTTTGCCCAAACCACTGGGCCTACGTAGAACGGTCACCTGGCCAGGTACTGCCTTCTGGGGAGACCAGGACAGACACGGAGTGGGGAACAGAGCATTCCTGAGAACCTGACTCCACTTTTATTTCACAAAACACACCCCTGCACGTTTCTCAGCCGCCTTGTACATTTGCCAGAAAGGGGTCCAGTGAGTGTTTGCTTTTCAGCATGCATGAGTCTGTATATTGGGTATAGAAAATTCCAATAGTGCTTCAGCTTCAACTAAAAGCTTAAATGAACATTACAAGGTGTCGCCTCCCCCTAGTTCAGCCAAATTATTCATTTGCTTGCAAGTAGAGGGGTAAAGTGGAAAATGCATCCAAGCTATACGACCTGTCTCCTACTCTGCCACTAGCTAAACTTGCTCTTGGGCAAGACATATTATGCTTTTGTTTTGTTTTCTTCTCTCTAAAACGCAGTTAACTTGTACCTTGAAGGGCTGTTGTGAGATTTTTTTGTCACCACTACCCATCTTCTCCCTTTCTATATGGTCAGTCTCCACATGGCCGTTTTACTTTCCCTTATCCAGGATAAATCCAGCTTTCTAAACTCCATAAGACAAAACTGTAAACCATAAGGCAGGCTTCCATCTTTCTATTAATTGCCACACAGTCTCTCTTGTCCCTGGATTCTAGTTGGGTTTGGCCAATGAGAGTCCCCAGCGGGACCCTGGAAGATGCAATGAAGGTATTCATTCCCTCCAGCTTTCTCTTTCCTGGGTTGCTGCAGGTTAGCTGCATCCATCTACCATCTTCCTACTGTAGACAGTAGTCCCTGTGTATGGTCCTCTCCCTACAACTTTCTGTGTAATGGGAACCACACCTCCCTTTGCTCCTTCTGACTAAGAGTTAGTAATGACTCCCCCCTATTGCTAATCATTAGGTACTTGTTTCTTTTCCTAATCCTTTTAAAAGAAACAGTTTATAAAACTTTCTTCAGTTACCCGACATTAATGTCCATCACTTTGCTGAAAGGAACCTGAATAAATATGTCAGCTTAATTTCACGTTTTCTGCAGTGGCTATTATCAAGCCTCCCATTTCCCATCCCCATCTTTCCTCTCACGGGATGACCTCCTAAGTATTCTCAACCACCAACTACCTTAAAGATAAAATAAAAAGTCATTAGAAAGACACCTGCCATCAACGCTTCCAACTTTCTTAGGTGCAGTGGTGAGCTGGGCTGGCTCATACCTGCTCACAGGGGCAGATTCGGCACATCTTTTCCCAGCTCCACTTTCTGTTCCATCGCATTTGTAGCTTGAATTTGGCCATGGCGGAAGTGTTTACAACACAGAAATTAGCAAAAGCTACAAATTCAAGTTTTTGTTTTGTTTTGTTTTTTGGTACAGGCAGTTGTTAAATAACTACCAGCACACCACTGCTTATATCCAGTCACAGTTTGTTTCTCCTCCACATTTGTGGTGATGGAAGAGATCTCCCACCTGTTATCAGAGGCTCTTTTATCTACCACTTCCTCTGACAACCCACTCAATCTGTTGTCCTCTCTCACTCCTGTATATTTAGCTTCTTCTTCAATACCAACTCCTTCTCATCAGCATTTAAACATACTTTAGACTATCCAATACAGTAGCCACTAGTCAGATGTCATTATGGAACCCTCGAGATGTGGCTAGCCCAAATTGAAATGTATAAAAAGCACACCACACTTTGTATGAATAAGAGAATGTGAAATATCTCATTTTTTTGTATTGATTACTTGTTGAAATGAAAAATATTTTTATAAAATAGGTTAAATAAGGGATATTAAAAGTAAATTCACTCATCCGTTAAAGATACATGAAAACCTTAAATTACTTGTGTAACTCACATTATTTCTGTTGGACAGTGCTGCTGTAAACTCTTTCATCATAATCATAAAATCCCTTCTACCTACCAGCTCATCCAGGTATTGCGTCTCACAGTAAAAATTATTCATGATGTTCTCACCACCACCCCTACCTCCTTTACCAAGGCTGGTCTTCCTTCCATTCCCAGAATTCTACCAAAATCATGCTAGCCTAGAATTAGTCCCAGCCTAAGGCATTGCTGAGCCCAAGGAGCTTTTCATTTATTACCTTGTTTTGCCCTTGGCAGCATTTTGCAAAGTGGAACCCTTCCTTCTTGAAACTCTTCCACTGACAGTATACTTTCTTAATCTTTCCTACTGCTCTGAATGTTTCTTTCTAAATTCCTTTGCCAGTTCCCCTTCTCTTCTTTCCAGCATTATACGTTGGTCTTCTACAGAAATCTGTCCATCTCATCCGCTTCCAAAAATTCATTTACTATTTATATGCCAGCAGCTCTGCAGCTATATAACATCTCCAATTAAATGGCTCACAGACATTATAATTTAAACACGTTAAAGCCTGAACTCATCTTCTCCACCTTTTGCCTGCAAAACATGCACTGGCTCAGAACATGACACTGTCTGTAAATGGTACCACATCTCCTTCATCACTCCTGCCAGAACCTCAGGGACATTCTGAGCTCACCCTGGCCTTCTTCCACATCAGCCTCTCACAATATCTTTCTAAGTTACATCTCATATCTCTCAAATGCTTCCACTTTGTTTAAATTCCAGAGCCACCATCCTAGTCCAAGCCACCTCATGTCTCTCCTGGCTATTCCAAGGACCTCTTGAATGTTTTCTTGCCTCCACTTTCACCATTCTCTAACCCATTCTCTACCCATCAACCCAAGTCATCTTTTTCAAATATGAATAGGATCACTCTTGCTTAGAACTCTTCAATGACTTCCCCTTGACTTTAGCTTAATAGTAACACATGACTTGCAAAGGCATCCTAAATCTGACTCCTTCCTTCATCTGTAGCTTCATCTCTTATCACTCTTTCCCTTCATTCTATCTACTCCAGCCATCTTGGGCTTCTTTCAGCCCTTTGAATGTGCCATATTACCTTGACTTGGAACCTTTAGCTATATATTTCCTTCAGACTGGAACCCTCTTCATCAACTTTCTTTACCTAGCTAGCTCTTTATCAACCTTCAGGTACTTTCCTAAGCCCCCATACTAGTTTCCTCTCCCTCTGACACTCTTCCATAGCACCTGTGCTTCTCCAGTAGACTCTAAGCTCCATGAGGTCAGGGACCAGAGCTGTCTGGTTGCCTGATGTACCCATAGTGCCTAGCGCAATGCCTGGCAACTGATAGGCACTCAATAACTGTTTGTTGCATAGTAACACTGACATTATCTGGATCAAACTTCCCATTTTGGAGAAGAGGAAACTGAGATCCAAAGAAAGGAAGCAACTCATTCAAAACAACAGAGCCCAGCCTAAGATTAATACAGGACTGGAGCCTCCTGATTTCCAAATCAGTTTTCTTTCCAGCACACCCTGTGCCTGTCTATAAAATAGTAACCGGAGGGAAGCAGACTGGATTCCCTAAGTCTTTTGAAAGCCAGAGCAAGCTCTTATTTGTAAACACAGCTGACATAGTTGTTTTCTTTGTTTGTTTTATGTAAAAGGACTGGAAGTCCAACCCCAAAATAAACCTTGTGTTTCCAAGCCTATAAGCTCCTACAACTTTGATCCCCTGCAGCCTCCTTTCTGCTCATTGTCCCTCTTCCTTTCCTTCATTCACCAGAGGCATGGGCCAGTGCTCAGTGTTGAATGGTTCCTACATTCTGGTCTCTTTATCACTCCCTGCCCAGGCAGCATGTCACATGCAGCAGAAGATTAGGAAGTGCTGTCTTTAAATAGTAGCACTCAAGAGAACATTACAAGATCCTGTGTAGTGCTGGGGTGGAGATGGATAGAATAATTATTAGAATAAAAATAACTCACATTTTTTGAGCTGTTACTTGGTGGAATGGCACTAATTTAAGTGATGTGTATGCATTTTATCTTTTAACTTTATGAGTAATTATTCCTATTATTTCTATTTTTAAAATTCATAAACTGAAGAACAAAGGAGTTAGTAAAGTGCCCAGACCATTTAGTTAGCCAGTGGAAGGGCCAAGGTTCCAGTCTAGGCAGTTGAGAGCCCATGATCTTGGCTGTCTTACATCTGGCAATGAAGAATGTTTTGACCTGACAGGAAATACCAACAAGTACAACTGAGGGAAGTCCTAAAGTTGTTTCATACAGATACCCTGAATCCTATTCTCAATTCATGCATTAATTCACTAATCCATTTACTCATTCATTCTTCCAACATGTATTTATTGCATTGTCCATACCAATTGCTGGGAATACAGATACAGTTAATGGCCTCTACCCTCTTACAAGTCACAGTCCTGTGGGGTGATATATGAGTAAGTACATTTATCCAACTGTGTACTAAATGATAAGACAAAAGGAAACCAGGGGGTTTGGGCAACACAGAAATGATTATACACCAATTTCAAAGGACACCACAGAGACTTGTCCTGGAACTTGCATTCCCAGCCTTTCCCTCTCCCTATGTGAGCTCTGCCCCTTCCTATCCCTCTGGCTTCCCAGCTTCTAGCCCTTCTCTTGCTTTGATGCCATTGCTGGCTTCCCTAACTCCCAGCTGCAGATTCAACCTCTTTGCTTATCTTTTTCCTCTTGAGGTTGATTTGGAATGATTCCATTTTGTAAATAAGCCGAAGGCCAGCCCCAAAGACTAGGCCAGCATGTCCAGGCCTTATTGCCAAAATGACTCTGGCTCAGAGTAATTGGATATCAAAAGCAGGGAACTTTAAAAGAGTGTATAGAGGGATAGATGGATGGATAGATACTCTGTGTCTTAGATAATTGGGTATTCACCTGCCTAAACACAGAGCAATTGACCTACTGACTGCCCAACCTCCCTTGTAGCTCATTCATTGTTCGCTATGGTGGTACGATCACATGTTTTGATTCTTTGCTGCCAATTATGACTCCTGAGCAGTTGACCAAGAGTATTCTTGATAAGGAATTAACTTTGAAGCAGGCCATGTAAATATCAAAAATGTCCAGACCCTGAGAGCTTTCAGGATATTTCGCTTTCTCTAGTTGCAATCTCCCATTGGCCTGCTCCTTCCTAAAGTTTCTTCCCTATAGCCATAAATAAAGCATATCCTGGCTAAATGGTTTCTGTAGATTAGAAGAAGCCATTGACTGTAGCCATTAAAAGAGTAGTAGTGGGAATTCTTGTTGTCAAATGTATTTGACATTTTTTAAAAATGGTGGACTGTAAACTGGCTATGGAAGAAATTAGAGCCAGAAGGGGTATATGGATTGATGAAAAGGAAGGACTTTTGGCTTATTGAGCAGCACCATGGTGGAAGAATAAGCATGGTTGATCCATGTTCTAAGAATGATTGGTATGACGTGAAAGCACCTGTTATGTTCAATATAAGAAATATTGGAAAAACACTAGTCACTGAGACTCAAGGAACAAAAAAAGAGCTGGGTATAGTGGTTTGCATCGGTAATCCCAGCTACTTACAAGCTATGCTTAAGCCACAAGTTCAAGACCAACCTTGGCAACATAACAAGACCCTGTCTCTAGTGAAAGAAAAGAAGGAACCAAAGTTGCATGTGATGGGTGCAAAGTTCTATGTTTGAAGTGAGCCCTGCTGATCTGCAGACTGATAGAATTGCATTTGGAACATTCAGGCTGATTACTGAGAATGTTCAGGGCAAAAAACGCCTGACTAACTTTTATGGCACATATCTTACCTAGGACACAATGTGTTCCATGGTCAAAAAATGGCAAGCTCATGTTGATGTCAGACTGTTGATGGTTATTTGCTTCATTTGTTCTGTGTTGGCTTTACTAAAATGCACAACAGTCGGATAAGAAAGACCTCTACAGTCAGCAGCAACAGATCTGTCAAATCTAGAAGATCATGGAAATGGCCCAAGAGATGTAGACAAGTGACTTGAAAGAAGTAGTCAATAAATTGATTCTAGGTAGCACTGGAAATTACATAGAAAAGGCTTGTCAGTATATTTATCCTCTCCATGGTGTCTTAATTAGAAAAGCAAAAATGCTGAAGAAGCCCAAGTTTGAATTCATGGTGATGGTGATTGTTCTGGAAAAGCTAATGGGGACATGATAGGTGCTAAAGTTGAACGAGCTGATGGATATAAGCCACCAATCCAAGAATCAGCTTGAAATTCAGTCTTTTAATAGTGACAAATAAAAAGTCCTATTTGACAAAAAGAAAAAGAAAGGAAGGGAAGGGAAAGAAAGGATGGAGATTCAGAAATTGCCATAAGGTAGAGAAGGACATTTGGTAGAATAATCAAGCAAATGAGAGAACTGGACTAATGGGCAGTTGAAGTCCGAAAGTGGCTGTTAGTATGTTGGAATATACATAAGTATAGCAATCTCAGTTGATGATAAGTTTCAGAGTGTAACTCTGAGAACGAGTGTTAAGGTGGATATGAGGGTCCCTGGAGGTGAAATATTTTGAAACCATAAGACTGGAACATTGAATGGGTCTTATAAACAGATTCTAAAGTTGTTTATGACAAAGACAAACCTCCAGATGGCTAGGGAGGCCATGATCTAGGAGCCTTAGCCTCAGTTAGCATAGGGACAGAAACAAGAGGCTGGCAGAGACAGTGGTGAGATACAGAATAGATACATATCATTGTATCTCCATCCTTAGGCAGTGTAAACCTCAGAGGAGCAGGCTGTTTTGCTTGTAAGTGGAGAAATACTTGTCTGGAAATGATGAGGAGGAGTCATGAGATTATTGACACCTAACACCTTCCCCAGTGCACCCACTCCCACCAACCTGAAATACACACATGGGCAAGCCTTACCTTTTAATAGTTTCTGGGAAAATAAAGCTTACTTCAGTTGATAGGTAAATAATAATAATATCTATGCTTTTAGGCATTTAGTCCACACAATAGGCCAATCAAATTTTTAAAATGAGGAAATTGAGACTCAGAATGTTAAATGACAGAGCTAAAAATGGGATTGTGGTTTTTATATCACTGAAGTCTTTGTTCCACAATGAATGGTTAAAGGTATAGGTTTCAAAACCATATGTTTCCTCATCTTTCAACTGGGGATATAAAGTTGGTAGCATGTTTACTTTACTCCAGTGAGAATGACCATCATTAATAAAACAAAAGACAACAGATGCTGGTGAGAATATAGAGAAAAAGGAACGCTTCTACACTGTTGGTGAGAGTGCAAACTAGTTCAACCTCTATGGAAAACAGTGTGGCAATTCCTAAAAGAACTAGAAATTGACCTTCCATGACCAGCAATCCCCCTTCTGGGAATATACCCAGAGGAACTCATATCATTCTACAAAAAAGATACTGCTCATTCATGTTTGTTGCAGCACTATTCACAATAGCAAAAACATGGGACCAACCGTGCTGCCCATCAAAACTGGACTGGATTTTTAAAAATGGTACATGTGTATGATAGAATATTATACAACCATAAAGAAAGACAAAATTATGGACTTCACAGCAACTTGGATAGATTTGGAGTCCATCATACTCAGTGATCTATCACAGATACAAAGAACTGAGTATCGCATGTTCTCACTCATAAGTGGGCCCTGAATATTAATTATAATACTACAAGAAAGGGATTGGCGGTAGCAGGACACTGCCAGGAGGAATGGGGGGACACATGACATCAATAAGGGTGCTCGGTCCTAATCCAAGCAAAGTGAGGGCTAATGGGAAGCCCAAACTTCACCTGCACCCACCCCCACCAACTTGAAACACACACATGGGCATGTATGTACCCAATTCTGACTTGTACCCCACATATTTACAATAAAAATAACAACAATAAAGTAGGTAGCATGTTTAATAATACATAGCTAGGCCATAGTAAGTACTCAATAAATATTAGCTGTCATTATATGCCATTGAGTTATTGTTGCAGTTTTTATTATTATTATTATTATTATTATTATTATTATTATAGCTCACTACAGTACTATAAGCCTTATCACCACAAATATGAGCAGGATCACTTCTTTTCCCGTCAATAGCAGATTATTAGTAGATTAGTAGATTACTAGTAGATTAGGTCAACAGTAGATTATTTGCAGTTTTGAGTATATAATCCATCTGATGTTTTTAGCAAGAAGCTTGATATTTTTGTCTTTAAAAAACCTGTAAAAGGCAAATCAAACTCAGGTAAATAGAATGAATACTTACTCACTATTCATATTTGGATCCAACCCCTTAGCAGCCAGTCCATGTATTAGAACCCCACCCCAAAATACCACAATAGAGGTTATTAGCCTTACCCAGTGTAGAACCACACTCCTGTGCAGTATTTGCCCATGTCTCCGTTAGAATGAAGCTTTACCTAGTTCAGAAGACAGAGTGGGTGTATTCTCTGTCAGAGTCGGTCTAGTAAAACCCTAAAAAAATGTACCATGGGGAATAAGGAGTAACTTGTTAACTGAGAGTTAATCAAAAGAACACATGTGCGTGAAACCACCAGATTGCAGAACTGGCAAAGACGTTAGAGATCATTTCATCCAACCCCCCCTTTCTACTGATAAAGCAAGTGAGTCCCTGGGAGGGGAAAGGTCTTGCTCCGGGTCATGCAGCTGGCAGTAATTTTGTTTTTTTCAGTAATTAATACAAACAGTCTTTCTATATATCAATGAGTCCACCTTTCTGACTTTCTAAGCACAATATAATGACTATAATTGAATTTGTCTTTGACAGTGGGGAGAGCAAGCTTTTAGGGTTTTACAGGGCCCCCAAGTCATCAGAGAAAGATAAATTGTCATGAACTAAAGCTAGAGAGCTACCTATTGACTATGAGCAACTCAAGGAACTGGCATGGTCTTATTCATGAGTAAAAGCAAGCTCCAAATCCTGGCTTAGTCATTTACTTGCTTAAGCAAGTCACTTAACCTCTCTGAGCTTCTGTTCTCATTGTAAAATTAGATCATAAAAACTTCCTCAGAGAATGTTTGTGAGGATCAAATGAGGCAAGATATATATACACATAGTACCTTGCACACAAGAGGCATTCAATAAATTTATACTTTCACCTAACATTTAACTAAGGCCCTGCTAAGAGCTGGGGATACACCGATGAAAAAGAGAGCCAAGGACTCTGACTTCTTTGAGAAAGAAGCAGAGGTAAGGACCCCAGAGGAGGAGGTAGACAATAAACAAATAGACTGACAATATAATTTCAGATGATGCTCTGGGTTCTGAAGACAAGAACATGAGATGGGGTGATGGTGTTTACAAGAGGGGACGGCTTCAACCAAATGTGGCCAAGAGCAGTCTTCTCAAGATTCTTTGAAGGGGACCTAAATCATACAAAAAAAGCAAACAATCACAGATTCAGGGGAAGAGCATTCCTGACAGGCAGGAAGGCCCTGGGCAGGGCAAGATTGGCATGCTCCGTCAGCAACAAGGTGGCCAGTTTGTTTCCAGCATGGCCAGCCCAGTAAGCGGGACATGAGATAAGGCTGAGGACATCAGTCCAAGCTCCATCTCAAAGTTCTAGGTCACCCTGTGAAATCTGGGTTTCATTCAAAAAGCAATGGGAGCCTAATGTAACTGAATACTGGGATGTATTAAAAAATAAACATTTGGTCTTTGTCCCTGATTCCTGGCACATAGCTTATAAAACCCTTGGAATCTCCAGAGTGATGAGTGTCTTTGTGTATGCTAGTGAGATGGCTGGGAACTTCTGAATAGCTTCAGGATTGGGGGCTGATTGCCAAGAAAACCAAGGCATGATTAGAGGGTTGAACTCTCAGCCCCTCCCTTGATCTTCTAAGAAGAGAGAACATCTAGAGATTGAGACAGTCACCAAGATTTAATCAGTTGTGCCTAAGTAATGAAGACTTCATAAAAACTCCTAGGTGATGGGTTCAGGTAGCTTATGGGTTGGTTAACACATGGAAGTTTGTGAGGGTGGCATGCTTGGATAAAACATGGGCGCTCACTGCACCTGCCTCCCCTCCACACCTTGCCCCATACATCTCTTTCATTTGACTGTTCCTGGGTTGCATCCATTACTACAAACTGGTAATAGTAAGTAAACTGTTTTCCTGAGTTCTGTGAATACATTCTAGCAAATTATCAAACCTTGGAGGATGAGGCTTGTGAGAACCCTCAATGTATGGTCAGTGGGTCAAAAGTACAGGAGCCCCAGGACTTGTGACTGGCGTCTGAAGAGGGGGCAGTCTTGTTGAACTGAGCCCTGAAACTGTGGGATCTCTTGATAGTAAGTATCAGGATTGAATTGAATTGTAAGACACACAGTTGGTGTCTGGAGAGTTGGGATTAGTGTGAGGACACACTTTTGGTGTCAGAGTGTTATAGATCTAATCTACTCAGAGAGACAAAACTAATTTGCCTCATTCATTGATTTACTCAGCAGGTATTTATGGATTGCCTATTCTGGCTGGGCATAATTCTTAGTGCAGTGAAGGAATCAAAAAACCCCTGGCCACACGGAGCTTGCTTGCTAGGGGGATAATGCATATGTAAGGTCTATGGAGCATTTACTATATGCTGGCACTGTTCTAAGTGCTTTACCTCAAATAACTCAACATGATCCACATAACAGTGAGAGGCATACCATTATTCTCTCCATTTTCAGATGAGGAAACAGGCGTAAAGAAATTAAGTATAATTTGTCCATGACCATACAGCAAGTAAATGGTAAAGTTCAATTTCAAATCCTGGCATTCTGTTCTCAAAAAAATTACCCTGATTGACCCTGGCTGCTGTAAGAGAGACTAAAGTGGAAAACAGGAGATTGGCCAGAGAATTGGATACTGGCATTTTCAACAATTCTGTGAGTAGACATTACTATTCTCACTTTATCGATGGAAAAACTGAGGCTTAGTTCACACATCTGATAAGCAGCAAAATCCAGATCTAACCACAAATCCATGTATCTCTAAAACCCAGTATCTCTCCACTAACAACTCTATTTCCTACAGAATTAGAGAGTCTGCATACTTTCTTTATGATCAAGAGATGAATTTGAGGTGTATTTTAGAGGCAAAATTAGAGAACCTGCCATCTAAAAATTTTTATTTTCTCTTGGTTGACGTTTTTACAATTGAAAATTAAAATATAAATATACTGACACATACACTTAGGTACCTATACAGTATTTTTTCTTGTACAATTTTTAAATTGAGAGATAGTATACACAAAGTGCAATACACAGATATTAAGTATTCAGTTTGATGCATTTTGATAAATGTATACACCCATATAGTCAACACTCTACACAAGAAATATAAATGTGTGTATGGATAGATAGAGTGCATTTAAAATTTTAAATGAGGTGCCAGTCTTTATATCTGGATTAGGGATGAGGACCTCTCCCACTCTCTTTTCTCTTATCTCTTCCTGCTTCTCAATTGACATTGTTGTTTCCAACACGTGGGGATTACACAGAATACCAGGTGCAGGTCAGAAAATGACAGTGTCAAAAAGAAAATAAAACAAAATAAGTAAAAGAACAACTAGCCATTTCTTAATGCTTGTAGTAGGAAAATCACATTGATATATTTTCTGTTTTTCTATGAAAGGGTCATGTGCCTCAGCCCACACATTAGCATGTGAACTTGTTGTTCCAGTAAAATGAGTCAGAGTTCCTCAGGAAGACAGATTCATGTATCTCAGAGCTATGTGTCAGCATCTGTGAAAAAAGGTACAGTGTACTATAATGATGCACCCCCCCACACACACACACACATACACACATTCTCGCCCAAAGTGATCACACACCTAATATGCAGCAGAAGTGGGATTTGAACTCAAGCCTATGGCACGCAAAGTCCAGGTGTTTTCCATTACTGGGAGGATGGTACCACTGGGTCTGAGTGTAGGGCTAAGCAATGGCCTGGAGTTAGAACTGAGTTAGAATTCTGGCTTTACTACATATTGGTTTTACGACCTTGAACAAATTGTCTATACTGTTTCTGTTCAGTTTCTTTATTCAGAAAGTTGGGATAGATAGTAACTTCTGTGTCCTAAAATCATTTTAAGGGTTAAAACAGTCATGTACTTAAAACAATTAGTACAACGCACAGCACAGAGTACGCACCTGGACAAAGTTGGCTTAAACCAAGAACCACAATGGCAGTGGCAGTTGGCAGCTAAGTCAATGGGCACCATAGTGTTTTGGTATCACATGCCCTATTCGTTAAAAAAAAAATTTTGAACATGCATCCTCAGTGTATAAAACTTACTGCTGAAAAAGCATAAACATGTAATATTGTGCTTATAGATTATTTACTATAAAACAAGTGAAGTATATCTGAACCAAAGTACTTCAAATGTATTTGCCCATCATGGTGGCTTCATACTAACATTAGCAATATGTAAAGATACACTACATGTTATCTATGATGAAGTGTATTTTCAATTATATTTGAATGATCATTGATTATTTCTAAATGATTTTGTATGTGCCTGTATATCCATATCTCAAATTCATATCCATTATCTCATGATAATTTGATCTTTTTGTCCCAATTCCTGTCTTATCTGACTAGATTTTCATTGTTTTTACCTTATAATATGAAGAACTAATGCTGAGTAAAGAACATATACACCATTATGTTGTATACTTGGAGTTGAATTGGCACCATCCCTTGCAATCCCTTGACTGAACCATTTTCAGCCACTTGCTCATTTCATGAGGGTTAGTTTAAATAGAACTAGGTAATATCTATAAATCACTGACCTGGAACATGTAAACGACAACATGTAGCAAATTTTGGAAGCTGAGGACACGTAAGCAGGTACCAAGCTGCCATCCCTTGGAGTTATAGAGCTCTCACTCTTCTTTCAAGAAACCTCTTACTTCTTATGTGACTTGTGAATATCTGACGTGTGGGCCCAATGGACAGATCTAGTGACAATCCACATATTCATTGTTGATAAAGCTTATTTAATTTCTTTAGACTCAAAAATTATATAAATGACACTTCCAGTATGTTCTTCTGGCATCTTAATGAGCATTCCCTGGAGTATATGTATGCCACTTCAGAAATACTGGCCTTGGCCTGGCATGGTGGCTCATGCCTGTAATCCCAACACTTTGGGAGGCCAAGGCAAGAGGACTACCTGAGCCCAGGGGGTTCAAGACCAGCTTGGCCAACATGGTGAGACCATGTCTCTGCAATAAAATTTTAAAAATTAGCTGGGAGGGATGGCATACACCTGTAGTTTCAGCTAATAAGGAGGCTGAGGCAGAAGGATCGCCTGAGCCCAGCAGGTCGAGGCTGCGGTGAACTGTGATCGTGTACTGCACTCCAGCCTGGGCAATAGAGACTCTGACTCAAAAAAGAAGGGAAGGGAAGGGAAGGGAAGGAAGAAGGGAGAAGGGAGAAGGGAGAAAGAGAGAGAGGCTGGCTTTGATGATCTCACATTGCCTCTGCTATGAAAATCATCACCTTTTTCTTCAGCAACTCTGCAGACATTAACCAAGCACCTATAAGTGCTAGGACCATGCTAGGCATTAGATTTACAGTGACATGGTTCCTGCCTTTTGGGAGTTCACATACAGCTCATTTCCACCATACCAGGTCCTGATTTATTCTACCCTATAGATTGTGACTCTAGACACTGTCAAGCTTGCAGTGCCATGTGGTACGTTGGGCAAGACTACCTGACAGTGTTCTCCCAAAGTCTTAAGGCCATTTTTTCCCTCCTCCACAGTAGGGGAGAAGGTACCAGATCCTGTGCTCCCCAAATTGCCAACATCAGTGGGTTTGTCCCTCATGGATTCTTATTTCTCTTGGGGCGTTGTAGAGCTCCTTTCTACCTTTAGCCTACTTCCCCTGGTAACTCACCCCAATGTGGCCTACAGCCCTTTGGTAGCTCCCAAGCCAGGCCTTAATACATGAGAATTGGATGTCCCTGCCCACACCCAGGCCTGGCTATTGCTAATGCTACCACAAGAGAAGTAGTAAGCAGTGTGTGCTGACTGGTATCTCGGACTCGACACACCAGGGAAGGGTCAGGCCCCATGAATGAGGCCTTTCATAGCCATGGTACAGAGACCCTATTTTTTCCTAAAGAAACCCTTCACTTGCTTTCAGAAGTGACAACCAAATGTGAACTTTCATGGTTTATTTATAGCTCTGCCTTATAGAGAGAAAGAAAAGAAGTGATTAAAATGCTATTTTACAAAATATTTTGTTTTTAAAAAGCTTCCATTGTGTGGGCTAAAAGGAAAAAAGAAAAGTCACTATATTCATTGTGCTGTCTAGACTGTCAAACAAAGAGGGTAGCGTGCTGCAAATTAAGATTGTCCGGCTCCTGCCTGCTGACAAAAAGTTTGAATTTAGGGGCCAACTTCAAATAAATCCCTTTGGAACAGAAATATATTGTGGGGGGGTGACTATATTTAGCTCGGTCAGCATTTCCACAATAAATTCATATTGTTATGTTGTGGTAATTTCCAGATTTACTGCAGCCAGTGGGATCATGAGATTTCAGTTTTATGTTAATTATTTAGAAAAATTGAAAAACTCAGCAGTGTTATTTCTGATGACAGCAGTGATTCTCTCTGGGCATTCTGCATTTTGTGTCAAGTACCCATAATAAACCCTGCCTTCCAGGAGAAGAGAAAGTGAGCCCAAGTCATTTTGACTACCTGTGTAAGCATAACTTTTTTAATGTAATGCAGTATATATTGTGTCTTTACCATTATAAAATCGATATATGCCACTGTAGAAAATTTAGAAAACACAATACACAAGTTCACGAGAAAAAGTATCACTTATGCTCTCCAACCTGTGAGTATTTTGTAATATATTTTCATCCAGTCTTTATTATGTGTATGTAACTTGCATTTAACAGATGTGTAAAACAAACAAAAATTGTGCAGCACAAACACAATTCTTGAGGTAGAATCAAAAGTCAACTTTATTTTTTATTCCCATTACCCCCTTATGTGTATGCAGCAGAACTAGTTTTTCCCTGCCCTGGTTAAAAATTCTAGTGGCTCAATCAATTGCTTTTTTTAGATAAGTCAAAACACTTAGTTAATGCAAGTTTTATGATCCCCATAAGTTGTGAAACATAGCCACAATTCAGAAATTCAAATACCTAAGAATATATAAAAATAGAGGTAAGATGTCTCCAATTCCTCCAGCTCTCGGGTCTGGCATAAATGAGAAGTAGCCTTCTTTCTTTTTGCTTCCTCATTCACTTTCTCTCCAATATATTAGCTTTTTTCTTATTCCTCTCAAGTGGTTAGAAGGGATAAGAGAAAAGAAGCAAAGAGTGTAGGAAAGTACTTATCTAATCAGTACTGTCATAATGGACTTCGTGTTCTCTTAGCCCAATAGCACCTTTTCTCATAAGGCTCCATTATAGATGTTTTTGTTGAAGACCCTCTACCTCTGAAAACTTCTCACCTGGAATACCTTATTTTGGTTAATGTCTCTTTATTCTAATAGATTGCTTACTCTTCTCTTAATTCCTTAGAAGTCTGGTTGTTCATCTCCAGCTTCTTTATACAGACTCCTTCTGCCTCATTAGGCGGCCATATTGGATAGGATCTAAAACAATCCATGACAGACAGCTCTCACACAATGGCCACCTAGGGTTTGTGAGAAGCAGTCAAGCTATTAGAAGCCTGACAGACTCTGGCAGTGCTGTTTGAGCCCAAGGCAACCTCTTCTACCCTTCTACACCGCAGCTTCTAGCCAGCCTGTCTCCTCTAGGTAAGAATCACACAGACACCACTGTGTGCCATAACCTCGGGGACACTCATCAAGTTCTCAGTGAAGCCCTGTTGACTCGTGGAGGGAGAGGCTCCCCTCACACCTCACCTTGGAAGGAGGTCTGATACACAGTAAGCCAACAACTTTTTCCTAAAAATCTATCTCTGTCTGACCTTCCATGTGGATGAAAGGTTTAAGAGTTGATTAATGGGCCCTCAGGCACCCTTTTTACAAATTCTTCAGGGTGGTCTGTTTTCCAGCTCACTTTGGTATCTTATATCTGTCATCTTTAGATCTCAGCCAAAACTTCCATTTTAACATTCTGTCACGTGTATTATCCTTAAGTTCATTCATTCAGTAGACATTCCCTGAGTGCATACGATATGCCAGATGCCGACTTTGGCAGTGAAAATAATTATAACAATTCCTGCTTTAAGGAGCTCACAGTCGAGTTGGAGAAGCTGATCTGTTAACAAAGAATTATGGTGCCATGTCATAAATGCTATGATAGATGAAAGCACAAGTTGCTGGGGGAGCAAATAACTCAATCTAGGTGGGAGGCAGGCAGTAAGGATGAGTCCGGAAAAAAAAATCTCAGTAGTGTTGATACATGAGCTAAGTTTAACACTTAAATGGGTACTTTTTGAGGAACAAAATAACTTCTTTTTAAACCTTTGAAATCTCTATTGCTGGTGTTTGCTTCTTAGTCATTTATTTTTAAAACAAGCAAAGGTGATGCGAAGAAAGGAAGAAAGAATTCCCTGATGTCTGCCTGTTATCCACACATCTGTTACAATGAGCAGGAAAATGACATTTACGGAGAACTTTCTATAATACAACTATCCTGAATCCCACCCGTCAAGACCATCCTGGAATGTTGTCTCAAGTCTGGAGCCTCAGCACTCCCAGGAAGAACCTTTCCCGAAGACATTTTCAAGATTCCGCTTTGGTGACAGGAGGCAAAGTTCTCCCTAGAAGTACAGCAGAGTGCAACTCAAGGAAGAGACAAGGAAAAAAAAAAAAAAGAATGGCAAAGTTGGTGATGGAGATTGCTGGGTTCATCTTAACAAGACACGGCGGGGCCTGTTCTGAGGGAATCAGAACTTAGACTATGAAGGAATGTGTTCTGTTAAGAGGAATGGCAACAGCTTCACTAAGATTTGTTTGACTGTTTGGCCCATCACAAAATGGCTCAATGTAGCCCGTTTCATTTTTGTCTTATCTCCATGTTTTTGTTTTGTTTTTTAGTTTTTGTCTTTTCTCCATGGTTTCCTTGTCAATAATTTTGAAAATATCTTCCCTACTCAAGGCTGCCATTTCTTTCTGCTGTCAGTATGCTTGCAACTCTTTGCAACTCTGATCTCCCAATCAGCACTTTCAAATCTGTTGAGAGCTAGAAAACCAGATAACTAGTTCAGAATGTTCATGCTTTCCTTGTGGAAGAATCAGATGAGCAGCCTAGCAGGAGTGGAAATTTGTGTACATTAGCAGATGAAAAATCTATCAGGTTACCTAACCTTGAGTAACTATTGAAAAGAAGTTTATCTGCCTCTCACAAAGTATTTATCACACTCTATTTTGATCACAGTAGATGTCTTTTCCATTCTGGTGTGAGCACCTTGATGAAAGGCCCATGCGCTCTTCCTCTCTGTATTCCATATAAATTGAGTGCTGTGCTTGGCACATAGAAGGGTCTTAGTACATTTTATGGATATTCTGGATGTCGAGATTCAGCAGTAAACCGACAAAGCTCCTGTTCTATGTAGTTTGCATATTGGTAAAGGCAAGCAGTGGAGAGGACAGATAATGAACACATAGACCAGTAAATACAGAGGTAATTAGTGCTATGCCACTCAATCAGTCAGTCACAGTAAGATGGCACAGATAGATGTCAGGGGGGAACACTTGGATATGTTTTGAATATACCCAGGGGCTCTCACATTCTGTGTGGTAGTCAGCTTTTTGTGTTCTTTTCTTCCCTTGCTAGTATGTTCAGGGAGGACAAAGATTATGTTGTGTGCAAATCTGTATCCCTAGCACAGTGTCTGGTACATAGCGAATGATTAATAAATGTGTGGAATAAGGAGTTGTATGCATGTGATCCCAGAATGACCACATCGTTCACAATTAGAATTCAGTAACTGTTCCTAAGACCAGGTCTATTCTGTGGAGCTTTGTCAATCTTCCCTAGTGAGGTCTGTAGGACTCCAGAGTTGAGGTTCACTTTGCTCCCCTTGGCTTTTTCGCGGCCTGAACAGCCTTAGGAGACTTCCTGAGGGAACTTAACCCTTCCACTCAGGTAATGGAGCCCACACAATCTATGGCTGATCTTGAGGCTGTACACACCATACCACATCTATCCAGATGCTGTAACATGTCATCTTCCTGAGTGCCCACTGTAAAGACAAAAATGTCCGGAAGACACACTCCAGAACTCGGGTCAATTAGACTCAGTCAGCCCAGAGGTCTCATGTCTGAACTCACAACTTCAGAGACTGAAGGAAAAGGAGCTGAAGTTGAATTGAAGGAGACTTGAATATTGTCTCCTAAAATACAGGCGCAAAGTGGGTTTCATTCGGTTATTGTCATCTCTAGTTAAGTGGACAACATACTCAGCGGCTGATGATGTTGCCTTTTTACGCCTCCACGTCCTGGTAGTGAGGAGGGAAATATTTCCTCCTACTGATCCCTGGAGGGAGTCACAGAAGTGTTTTGCCTTCTGGGTCATTGATGTCCTGGAGGCCTCAACACACAACTATTTATTAAGTCCAGGATGTGTGATCATGGATGTAACTTTAAATGTTCATTGGGTTTTATTCTTACTACCAGATAAAAATAAGTTTAAAAAATTGGACTAACAATATCTTAAAGGGAAGTGAGATCTAATTAGAATGGTCTTGCCTGTTAGAAGCCTCTCTTTGGATTTAGCTTTCCAACTCAACTTTCTGTGTTGTTTTCTATTTAACAGGAAGCAATGGCAAAAATGAGCAAAGTTGGGAAAGTTGTGTTCCCGAGACTAGAGGACAAAAAGTAAGTTGATATGTTTTATATGCACAGTTCTAAGGAATCGCGAACATACAAGCGCATGCAGCTATAGGTCTGGGATAAACGAGGTCAGTCCTTTCACTTCTTAGTTGAGAAAACTGAGACCCAGGGAGGTAAAGTCATTTCCACTTGCCTAATATTGCAGAGCTAAGTGGGGCCAGAGCTGGGGGTCAGATGCAAGCTTCTCAACTTTCACAACAACATCCTTTTCCCTAAGTCATAGGCATCAAACCTGGTCTTCTCTGTTCTAAAGTAGGGATCTCTTATATCTCCCATCAAAGGATTCAGTAGCATCTGTCCATTCTTTTGTCCTTTGTATCACTTGGCATCGAGTGCTACAAAATGACCTTGGCCAGTGTGTTAACCCTAAATCAACAAAATATTAATTTAGTAAGTTTCTGCTGTATTCAAGGCATTATGCTGGGCTCCAGGCAGGATTTAGAGGGAAATAAGGCACACTCTGATTTATGCATATAGAACAGTTCAGAACAAAGGGATAATTCCATAACAGAAGTATTACTAGGTGACAAAATATGCCAAGGAAGAAAGGAACATGACCCTGTAGAGGTGAGTAAGCTTTTGAGAGGAGATCAGGTCTAAGCTGAGTTTAACTGCTTAAAAGAAATTGGTAGACAGGCCAAGGCAGGGAAGAACATTCTTGGTAGAAGGAATAACATGTGCAGTTATAAAAGTGGGAACAGCATATTACATTCAGGTAACTATAAGCAACTCATAATTCCAAACACCAAGTATGAGATGGGAAATGGCAGAAAGGGGAACTGGGAAAGGGTAGATTTGGGGAGGGGAAAGTCAGCTCATAAAGAGCTTGGAGGCCATGCTGAAGACCTTGAACCTCATCCTGCCTGCAGAGCAGGGGTACTGAATTTTAATCAGTGATGTGACCTGGTCAAATGCAGACTAGACAGATCCCCCTTAAAGGAGTTAGTCGAGGGGCTAAGAGTACAAGTAAAAAAGACTGGTCGGAGGGCCTTTTCAATAATGCAGGTTAGAGATCAAAAGACCTCTAATTATTAACTGGTCTTGAGATTGAAGATGAAAGGACAGTTGTGCAAGTGTCTTTATCATTTCTGGAAAGTATTTGCGATCAGGACAGGAAGACAAATTCCACCTCCCATAATGGACAGGCAAGGGTGCGGAGCCCACCAAAGCACAATCGGTAGTTAACAGAGTTGGAAATGTCCATGGGAAAAGCAATCCAATTTCTTTTCATTTTCTTATTTGTCTCAAAATGGAGCCAGGCTGTTAACCCTCTGACTACAGATTCTTCTCTAAATGCCAGGGAGGAGCAGGCCCTTGCACGGAGCCCTACATGAGGAACATGGAGAGATCTGAGTGCCGCCGGCAGTGTAGCTATGGGCTGTGCTATTCTTTCTACTACCTTGAGGGCAGTTGGAGCATCCCTCTTTTGGCTAAATTAGAAACAGATGGCCCTCCTTCATCTCTTCCCTAACCCTCACAAGACTTTTGAGGGAAGTCTGTTTTTAAGTTCTGTGAGTAAACCGCACGGATTCCTCTTCAGAAGAATCCTTGACTTTTTACCGGGCAGCTGGCCCGTGAAGGAAGCACATGCGGTACTGTACCACCATCTGCAGGCCGCCTAGACATTTGCAAGTAGAAAGAGGAAGCTAGTTTCCTTTTGAGCTACTCTCCTATCTATTGTTCAGATCACATTGTTAGCTGTACTGGACATGTGCTTGGCTCTGTGCCACACAGAAGTGACGGATTGAGATAGGAAGATTTTGAAAGAGAGGGAATTCAGCTTATTTTAAAAGTCAGAATCACAGAGAGCCTAATCTAAGGATTGTAGTGTAGTAAGTAAATTTTAAGGAAGACTCCAAATCCCATCATTGTGCCCAGACTAAATTTATTTGTTGCTCTAGAACAGTCAGATAAAAGTGCTTTGAAAAACTTTGTGCTTTAAAGACACAAAGTAAAAAATCAGCAGAGTCAAAAGGCAACCCTCAGAACAGGAGAAAATATTGGTAAATCATATATCTTGTAAGGAGTTGATATCCAGAATATATTTGGGTGTTTTTGTTACTGAATTTTAGAAATTCAACAACAACAGCAACAAAAAAACAACAACAAAAGACCAAAACAACCCAATTAAAAAATGGTTACTTGAATGGACATTTCTTCAAAGAAGATACATGTAAATGGCCAGTAAGCATGTGACAGGATATTCAACATCACTAACTGTTAGGGAAATCAAAACTACAATGGGATACCACCTCACACCCATTAGGATGACTACTATTAAAAAAAATCACACAGACAATTATCATAATGCTATAAGAAAGGGATTGACAGTTAGTTGGAAACTGCCAGGGGAGGGAGGGGCACAGTACCTGCATAATGAACATTTGTATACCTAACCCTGAATTGTACCCCACATCTTTAAAATAAAAATAAATAAATAAAAAATGTTTAAAAACACACAGAAAATAACAAGCATTGGCAAGGATGTGGAGAAATTGGAACTCTTGTGCACAGTTGGTGACAATGTAAAATAATACAGCTGCTATGGAAAAAGAGTATGGCCATTCTTCAAAAAATTAAAAATGGAATTAGCATGTGACTCAATAGTTCTACTTCTGGTATACACTCAAAATAACTGAAAAGAGGGTCTCAAAGGAGTATTTCTACACCCATGTTCACAGCAGCATTATTCACAATAGCTAAAACTATGGAAACAACCTAAATGTTCATCAGTAGATCAACATATAAGCAAATAATAATATATGTACTTACAATGGAATATCATTCAGCCTTTAAAGGAAGGGAGTTCTGACACATGTTACAACATGGGTGAATCTTGAGGATATCATGCTAAGCTAAATGAGAAATCATAAAAAGACAAATACCATATAATTCCACTTACGTGTAGAATAAGGCCAGTGAACAAAGTTGCTGCAAAATTGGAAATCTTCAAGTATATGAGAAGGGGTGCTAACCTGAGCTCCTTCTAGCAGTTTTGAGATTCCAGAGTCAAGAAAGTCATCTCCTATAGTGAAAGAATTGCTTGCTGTTATTTTGTCATAGAGTATCATTGATGTTCCTGAAACCATTCTATGATTAATAAAGTTGAAGGCTCATAAAGTGGGTTTTAGTAGTATCTACCTATAGCTAAATTGATAATATTAAAATATTAATTATTTAAAAGGCAATAACTAGCACTAATATCACTTTAGAGTCAGGCATTGTTCTAAGTGCTTTCATATATTCTACTTTTAATTTACACAACAGTCCTGTTGAAGTAGATCCTATAATTATCCCCGTTTACAAATGAGGAAGTTTAGGCAGAAGATTCAGTAACATATCCAAGGTCGCACAGCTAGTAATGGGCCACACTGAGATTCAAACCCAGGCTTCGGAGTCTACCTCTGAACCCTGTGTTTGACCCCACCACAGATGCCCATATTACCAGAATGCCTAGGGTAGAAATGCTGGGGAGGAGACGCCTATAAACATAGCTCTGTGTGACAAGTAGAAGTCCCTGTGTATGTCCAGGCTTACCCTTACAACCTCTTACCCCCAGTACACAAGCTTGCACCAAAGCTCCCTCATGAGCACTCCTTTTCAGACACCCCAGAATCCACCAAGACATGCTAAGCTGGCTTCATCAACCCCTTATCCCAAGTCAGCTTGGAGTAAGGACAGAGTTTCAACTAGAGTAAGGACAGAGTTTCAAGGCTGCAAGTATAATTTGCCTAGGCTGCTATTATTCCTTTCAGGACTGTGATGCCAAAGCAGCTCTGGCCGCTCTGCTGTCTGATTCGTGGCCAACACCAGTTCTAACAGGTCCCACCCAGAGAGTCAGCCAGAGAGGACAGGGAGCACAGGAGCCATGCAGAGATGTCTAGAAGGCAGGGCACTGCTCCAGGAAAGACAATGGTCACATTTCCATGGGGTTTTACTCCTGGATCAAGCAGTCTGCAAGGGAAATCTAGGTGTGGAATCTCAAAAGAGTGATTAATATGCCCAATCTTATCCCTGTCAGGCTATGGCTTTATGGTAGTCATCAATCCTGGAGCTAGTCATATAGGAAATATTTATTGAAACTGGGAATGAGAAAGGATCTCTATTAGGCCCAGGCCTTTTAGTACATACAGCAGAGGCTTTGAAGTCTGACAGACATGAGTTTGAATTCCCAGCTCTGCCAGTTTTTTAGCCATACTACTTTGTACATGCTTCTCTGAGCATATGTCCTTATTTCTCTTTTTTTGTTTTATTTCTTTATTAAAGATGTGGGGTACAATTCAGCATTAGGTATATAAAAGTTCATTATGCAGGCAACCTTATTGATGAGGTGTGCCTCCCCTCTCCTCTGGCAGTTTCCCACTACTGCCAATCCCACAGCTATCCCCACCGCCCCCGGCAGTTTCCTACTACTGCCAATCCCTTTCTTATAGTATTATGATCATTGTTCAAGATCTGCTTTTGAGTGAGAACATATGGCACTCTGTTTTTGTTTCTGTGATAGATCATGAGTATGATTGACTCTAAATCCCTCCAAGTTGCTGCAGAGTCCATATGTTTGTCCTTCTTGATGGCCGCATGATATTCTATTGTGTATATGTACCACTTTTTTTTAATCCAGTCCAGCTTCGATGGGCAGCACAGTTGGTTCCATGTTTTTGCTATGGTGAATAGTGCTGTGCACGTGTCCTTCTTTCTAAAGCACAGATAATAACACTCCGTGTAGCTTTATATATAGTAGGTGTGAAGCATGCTAGCCCATTGCCCAGGGTGCTGTAAGCATTCAAAACCCGAGTGGTGTCAGCATCACCACAGCAGATGTATCCCCATTCTGCTAAATGTAAGGGGAACATGGGGCAGTTTCATCTTGAGATCACTCAACATAATCATTTTTTCTCCCACAGATATTATGACAAGAAATATCAAGTATTCCTGAAGCTGGTTGAACACCAGAAGGAGTATTCGGCAATCATGAATGGCGACTGAACAGGGTTTGCAAGTGCTAATGCCAGAAGGTTCTGCATCACTGCATTAGGGACCTCTGTCATTTCATCTATATTCAAGACCCTTTAGTATCATTTTGTCATTTCTGCATTGTCTTTTAATAAAGAAAATGGAGACATCTTCAACCAGAATTAGAGTCTTCCCTTTCAAAATACCACTATCATTTAGTTGGCTGTCTCCATACAGGCACCATGATAGTGACAGAAGTTTCACACAGGGCCATAGGCTGTCGCATGGGACTTGGGAACCATTCAGTCCCAATGATTGGGAGACATGTATCTGTGAGGACATCTAATGCTTCTTCTATGTCCTTTATGGCATTTTTTTCCTCCTGTACAGGATCCAGTCTAAGGTCAGATATTGCATTTAATTGCAGAATTGTCATTTTGCAATCATCATATTAAAGATAGGTACAGACTGAGATGTTCATCACAGCACAATTCACAATGGCAAAGATCTGAAATCAACTTAAGTGCTCATCAACTGATCAGTGGAAAATGAAAATGTTGTATATACACATGGAATACTATTCAGTGATCAAAAAGAATGAAATAATATCTTTTGCAGCATCTTGGATGGACTTGGAGACCATCATCCTAAGAGAACTAACTCAGGAACAGAAAACCAAGCACCACAAGTTCTCACTTATAAGTGGGAGTTAAGCTAGGGATCTGCAAAGGCACAGAGAGTGATATAATGGGCACTGGGGACTCAGAAAGGGGAGGAGAGAAAAGTATGGAGGGATAAAAAATCACCTCCCAAGTACAATTTGCACAGGTGTGGGGGGGTACACTTAAGGCTCAGATTTCTCCACCTCTATACAATGCTGCCGTGTAGCCAGAAACCATTTGTACCCCCTGATGAAATAAAAATAAATGCATACATTTAAAAAGATAGGTATAGGCAGGAATCATCAACAGATCCAGGAGGGAATTTTGATGAGTAACAGGAATATGCATAGTCTTAAAATATCTCCTCACAGATTGTTTATTAGTTACAAGAGGAAAAAGAATGTTAACTATACAGGGAAGAAATAGGACAACATCTTGATTGGGTGATCAAAATTAACTTCAGATGGGCAAATGGACATCATGCGCCTCCAGATGTGACAGCCTGAGAAGGAAACAGCATCGCTTCGGCTGGGAATGCACAGCCTGAATCTAATCATGAGGAAACATCAGACAAACCCAAAAAGGGGAACATTTGATTTTTTAATGGACTATATTTTTCAGAAATGTCTATGTCATATGGACAAAGAACGGCTGTGAAGTTTCCAGATGAAAGAAAACGAAAGAAACTTGATGGCTAAAAGTTTTTCATGGAGGTAAGTGTTATGGAAAACTATCATTTTAGTTGATACCACAGCAAACACACAGGCTTATATAGACACACATCATTGCAGACCCTTGAGAATTCTAGAACTCTCATAGCTCAGATGAGTTTGGGTAGAGGACACGCCAAGACTTCAGTAACATAAGACAGCAGGTAGAAAAGAAAAGCCAACACAATTCAGTCAACAAACTTGGCATACAAAAACAAGTAAAACGTTGTCCCTACTTTCAGGAAGCCCCCCTTTCTAATGCGAGACATAGATAAGTCAATGTCAGCACATTGTGAGAAGTGCTGCAAAGAAAGAAAGCAGCTATTGGCCGGGCTCGGTGGCTCAGCCTGTCATCCCAGCACTTTGGAAGGCCAAGATGAGTGGATTGCCTGAGGCCGCGGGTTCTAGACCTTCCCCAGGCAACTTGGTGAGACCTCGTCTCTACAATAAATCAAAAATTAGCTGGGCTTGGTTGTGCGTGCCTGTAGTTCTGGCTACTTGGAAGGCTGAGGTGGAAGGATCACCGGAGTCCAGCAGGTCAAGGCTGCGGTGACTGGGAGCATGCCACTGCACTCCAGTCTGGACGACAGAGTGAGACTCCAACTCAAAAAAAAAAAAGAAAGCAGCTACTGTGTGGAGCACATCAGTCAGAAAAGGGGGAGAAGGGAGAAGATTGACAGGTGGGACAAAAAACAGTGTGGTGTCGTGGCCGTGAGCTCTTACTTGGAACCCTGGACCTGGCCCTACCTCTTTCTTACTAGACGTGTGACTTGGAGAAAAGTCCTTAGCCTCCCCAAGCCTCAGTTTCCTAATGTCTAAGTTCAAGTATTAAGAGTACCTACTTTGCAAGATTATGATGTGGATTAAATGAGATAATACACGTATAGCACTTAACTCAATTGCCTGGACTATGCCTGTGTTATTATAGGCCGTGGACCCTAGAAAATGCTCTGAATGATAATGATAGTAAGCACTGAATAGAATGACCACACACAGTTATGAAGGCCAGCTCTGCAGTAGCATTCTAGGTATCAAGGGCTATAGCGAGCTCAGGCACAGCCCAGGGTGAAGGTGGCTGTGGGTGTCTGATAGAGAAGGCCTAGCAGCAGGAGGAAGTTCAGTGCCTTCATAGCCAGAGCTTGGGCTGGAGATGAAAGAGGATTAGGGGGCACACCAGAAGAGGAGGCAGGTATCGCAGGATCTAGGCACGCCAGGTCCACGGTCAAATGGGCCTCAATTGCAAAAGCTGATCAGAGCTGATTGAGAAACTGGGACAGGCCTGGGGCCACTCACGCAAAGCACTGGCGAATGCAGTAGCTGTGCCTGTTGAGAAAAGGCAGAGATAGAAGGATGAATAATTACCAAATGTTTGCCAAGTCCTTCCTGTATGTTCTCTCCAGTTCTTACTATAGTGCTGAGGTAGGTAGGCAGCATCACCTCATGTCACCATTGAGAAATCTGAGGTCTGAAAGAAATAAACAGCGTTCCCAGGGTCACTCAGGTGGTAGTGGAGATGGGATTCTAATCCAAGTCTGCCTGGGTGCAAAGCTGTAGCTGTCGTTGGCCTGTGTAACAGCTGGAGAGGAAGCCTGCTCACCATCTGCTCTTCAATTATAGTCCTCATGCTTTGGGTGACCAGCCATGGGCTCCGGTCATTCTTTCAGACAACTCATATCAAAACCAAACCTGGCCTTGGGTTTTCACTGCTTTATGGAGAAAGGAAAACGCACACAAATGAGGCAAGAAATTTGGCAACACTAGGCTACCTTTGGCATCTCAACAACAAGGGAGCAGCCTGATAGAATGAGGAAGGGCTGAAAGACCTTAGCCAGTTTACTAACCTACCTAAGCCCCAGTCTTCCCTCTGTGGGTGGGATCATCTGGTCACCCCTACCACCTAGGATTGGTGGTAAGATTCAGTGAAACTGGGTATAAAGCCCTTGGCACAATCCCTTGAAGATAACAGGCCCTCTACAAATATTGTTTCTTCCTGGTTCTCTTTTGTGCCTCCTGGCCAGGAAGTTAATCCCTAAGAAAATCATTCTGGTTCCTACTGTAAAGCCAGTGTTTTAGGAAAATGTAAATGTCTATACAGACTTCTGTAACCACCTGTAGCTCAATAATAAAAACCTTAATCACTCCAATACTTACATCCTTGCACTGGGAAAGAAGACCTTATTTAATATATGCATGTAAAGTATATTTAGCTTTTATGCATAAGAATTACATTGTGGCTAGAGTGGTTTGTGGGACTTTGGTTGCCGACTGCAAGCTTTTCTTTCAAGTTGAAGTCAGCCTTGCTTAGCAAATCATTTTGCCAAGGAGAACATTACAGATTTTTAATGTTGACCAAAAATACTTCCCATATGTGAAGACGTAAATGTGGCTTGCCAAAGAGCCAAAGAGAACAAAAACTGAGTGAGGAAGGCGAGGAGGAAAAGACAAGAATGACAGAAGGGAGTGACATGTTGCAGAGGCATGGTAAGCTACAGGACCCAATGCCAGAGTCCCAATGAGGCACCTAGAAGGGACGCTGTCTCTCGCAAAGACCAAGATTGGTTATTTGGTCTTTATATGCAGAGTATAGTCTATGTTAATGCCAGTGAAATTGGGGAGTGTAAGTTCAAAGGGGAGCAGGAACAAGGTTGTAAGGCATCCCTGGAAACTTCCAGCTTTGAGGAGGTAACACATTAGCAAGCGTGTGTAACAAGCTGGAACATTTAGGTTTTAACACGAACATGATCTGCTATTTCTCCCAGGCCTGAGGATAATCAGTTTCTTTAGATTTACTTATCTATTCCCTGGCCACTAGCCTGTGATCTCTTAGAGGGCACAGTCTCTCTAAGGACCCTTTTCTCTGCCCTGATACAGTTTTTGGCACATAAATTAATAAAAGCACAAGACTTTTTCTGCCAAAAAAAAAAGACTGGTGGAACTAAAGATTCTTACTCTTAGGTCAAACAATCTGTGTGTTAATGTGCCTTAATTTAAGAAACTGTCAAAAACTTTAAAATGACTTGGTCACTAAGAGTTAAAAATATAGGCTGGGCGCAGTATTTACTGTAATACCAGCACTTTGAAGGACCAAGGTGAGAAG
This sequence comes from Tarsius wallacei, assembly GCA_963574415.1. NCBI lineage: Eukaryota > Metazoa > Chordata > Mammalia > Primates > Tarsiidae > Tarsius > Tarsius wallacei. The sequence continues at coordinate 35,104 of CAUYQG010226832.1, forward strand.
ATTGCCTGAGCCCAAAGGTTCAAGACCAACCTGGGCAACTTCACAAGACCTTGTCTCTATAGTAAATCAAAAAATTAGCTGGGTATAGTAGCCCCACGTCTGTAGTTCCGTCTACTTGGAAGGCTGAGGCAGAAGGATCACTGGAGCCCAGCAGGTCAACACTGGGATGGCCGTGAGCCTGCCACTGCACTCCAGCCTGAGCGATGGAGTGAGACTCCAACTCAAAAAAAAGAAGAAAAAAAAAAATATATATATATATATATATAGGTACATATATATGAACGTCTTCTACTTAATGACTTGATTTTAGTTTTTTAGTATGCATACACACACATGCATAACCACACAACTTCATTTTGGATTGTCGCTGAAGCTCAGAAACCTATTGCAAATTTTCTGTGTTGTTACAGGCCATTTCCTACATGAGAGCCTGTGAGAAGTCAATAGTGTTGTAGTCCAGAAACACCCATTGTTCACCAGGGCTGCGGGATACATGCTTTCAGAATTCAAGGGCGTAGTTACAAGTAATTACCATCAAGGAATTAAAAATGAAGGACATTGCCACTAAACAAGAAATTAATGACTGAGAAGAGCTGTGTAGTGTAATTATACTTAAGATGGGGCTTCTGATGAATTACAGAAGAATCTTTGTGCTGTCTCGTGTCTCCATAAATACACTTAATGGCTACTGACAGTAATAGGAGGAAGACTTGAATATGAAAAGCTTTTTTTACCCTTTTATGATTTCTGGAGGGAGAACTTAAAAGCAAAAGTACATTTAGTTAAAAATATGTTTTTCCTAGTACTTCTGAATATTTGATAATTCTATAAAATTTATAAAACTAAAGTAATTTAAATAAAACCAGACTTCTGCTAATGAATTCAAGTTTCTCAATTTAACAGTAACTCGTCCATTAATTTTGTGGTCAATTTCCATTACACAGAGAAAATCATTTAAAATTACATATTAGTACGAGTATGTCTAAAGACCTAATTTTTATTTGCTTATATCATGACAAGTCTTGATTAGAAGTGTTTCCTTATTAAAAATCTAGAGTGAGCCTGCCTCCCCACTGTACAATTTAAACACGTTTGAATTGTAAAATTTATTTATTAATGTGTTATTTAAGCAAAATCAATAATGATGCCTTGCATTTGAATATTTCTTTACCGTTTCCATATTGATTGCACATACATTATTTCATCTGTTCCTTATAATAAATTGGTGAGTTAGGCCTGACAGAGTTGAATCTAATTTTACAAATACCAAGACCATATTTCCAAGAGTTTAAGTAGTCGGGCTTAGATTGTGTAGCTGGAACATAGATGCAGAACCACTCCATTGCGTCCTCCTAAATAAATTAGATTAGCTTATTTGTGCAACAGAGGATGGTTCATTAGTTTGCTAATTGCTCTCTCTTCCCTGCTTCCCTCCATTAGCATGATGTATAAGTATCTAGGAGGCCCCTCTGATACTCATTGGTTGGTCAAAGTATTATATTATTTCTATTGGCAAGCAAAGGTGAAGTGAGAAAGCCCTTGGCCATAGAGTCATTGAGTACTGCCTTCTAATCACAGCTTCCTGACTTACTAATTACATACAACTTAACACAGTAGATGAATTCTTGCAAGCCAGTTCTCCTGGTATTCTTTGTTTCTTGTCTATAAAGTGAAAGAAAAGAAAATCTGCCTTCTGGTGGGATGATATGCAAAGTGCCTGGCACCGTGCCTGATATAAAGTATCACAAGTATCAGTTTTTCTCCTCAGCAAATTCCTATTTGTTATATAGAATTTCTAGAAGCATGATTTTCAGTCAGGCTTCACAACTTTGTAAGTAAAACATCTGTATTCCATCAACAATACTACATCGAGAGTGCTGGAATCGTTCCTGCCACATAGTGTATACAGGGGCCAGCACTAGATTGAGGAGAATGGAAACACACAGAGAAAGAAAACTAACAATCACAGGAACCTCGTGCTAGGTGCCCAGTGAGCACCACAGCATCACAGATAGCTGTTATTGGAAAGGTTCATGTGGAAGTAACAAAAGCTGAAACATGTTCAGCCCTGCCTTTCTCAGCCCTGCTAAGCTGCAGCTACTGAAAGTCTTTTGCCTGCATACTCATCTCTACCCCAAGGTAACCCAGGCTGAGGCTGACAGTTATATATCCGGTTCAGTCAGTGGGTCTAGAATTAGTCTTTCTGCCATGAAGTCCTGGACACCTGGGGTCTCACCAAATGGCAGCCTTCTCTTCCCGAATACAAACGTTTGCCCAATGTGGCTTGACCCCTTGAAACTGCCACATTTTCCTTATAGTAGGCACAAAGAGAAACATGGGTTCCTCTCACATGGTTCACTGCACTATTCTTAAGTCATTTGTCAAAATGCATTCCTCACCATTACATTTCATTCCACCTGAAACCTTCCTGGGTTCAGGCCTCATTTACTTATTATCTTATTCCTGGCCTTACTACTCTCTTCTTATTTGACTTTTGAAACTTATCTCCTTGGGTAGAACCTTGGCTCTTCTTTAACCATAGGTTAAATTCTCCTTCTGTGACTCTGACTTATCATCTCTTTCATCCCACCTGGCCCCAGAAATCCCTATCTCAAGCTAAACCATGAAGAAGACTTATCTACCTACACTCAGCAAACAGAACAAACAGGTCCATATCTGATTTGCCCTCCAGTTTCCTTGCTAGGGCCAGATGCATGTGAAAGGCTACTTAGATGGAACCCTGATAAATTATTTAGCTGTTGCCAGCTTTCTCCCCCAGGGGCCAAATCCAGTTCCCTCTCCAGCCACCAATTTGGGTCTTGCTTTAGCCCAGACATACTTCCCAGAGAGAATACCAGGATCTTGTATTACGGTGTTTGACTAGAAACTTCTACTGCTATGCCAGTCACTCTGATGTGAGTGATGGCTATAAAAGTATTCTCTGAGTACATCCTGTTTCACTGCATGTGATAGTATTTCATACTCTGGTCTCCTTGAGGTTGAAGGATCTCGTGACCTGTTGAATGAGCTGTGAGAAATGATGTGGATTATTTCTGGACCAAGTCTGATTGTCAGTGTGAGACTTTCCAGAGCTTTCTTTGTTCCTATACAACAGCCAGCAATATTCCAGAGGGGGGTTTTCCCCTCAGCCTGGGCTCTAGGGTGAGAATGGGTGAGCAGAGCCCCCAGCCAACCCACAGTGAACATATGACTTGACTGAGACATAAACTATTTTTTTTTTAAACACAGAGGTTTTGTTTCTAACTTCAGCCTAATCTGTCCTAACCTAAAGGACAGACCTCATACTATTAGATCCACACTGACCTATGTCGAGACTAAACTTTACAAGTAAATCCCCTTGGTACCAGTACTAAAAAACCTCCTCATGTCCCCTTTCCCCACTAGCATGTGTTGAACTCTCAATCTCACAAAAAGTCAGGTGAGCACTCTCTTATTCTAAGCTAGAGTTTTCCAAGACAAAAGAATGTTTACCAGTGGGGATGGTATTTAGGTTCAAATGGTCATAACTCAACTGACAGCTAAATTAACATGATAAGATAGTTGTTATTTTCTCAATAAGATATACAGAAACAGGCAGTCATTAAGTTGACTTGTAAGTTCATCAATTCTTTCAGAGCCAAGCTCTTTTTACATTCTTATTTCTCCAGTCTAAGTTGGCTAGACATTGATCTCAGATTTGTTACATCTGATGGCAAGATGCTGCCACCTCAAGAGGCATCTTTTTTTCACCTAACCGCATCCAAAACATGAGAACCTCCTTTCTATGTGACCTGCCTAACTTCCCTTCCTCCCTCCCTCCTTCCTTCCTTCCTTCCTAAAGGAAGAGCCTCCCAGCAGATTTCTCCCTAGGTTTCACTGGCCAGATTCTGCATTGCAGGCCTGTCACTGATGCAGATGTTTCAGGTCAGTCTGGGCTTCCAGAGTGTCAGTTCAATGGGTCGGCCAGCCAAGCCCCACAGGGTCGTCGAGGGGCTGGAAGCCTAGCCCCGGAAGTGTCAGCTCTAATGGGCTGGCAAGCCAAGCCCTAAGAGTGTTGAGATTCGGTGGGCAGGCAAGCCTAGCCCCGGAGTGTTGGTTCTAATGGGCTGGAAAACCAAGCCCTGAGAGTGTTGCTGGTTTCATGAGCTGGAAAACCAAGCCCTGAGAGTGTTGCTGGTTTCGTGGGCTGGCAACCCTAGCCCCCGGGGTATCTCAGTTTCCCAGTCTCGCCTTCTTCCGGCAGCTCTCCTGATTCAGCCGGCTCCGATGATCTTCCGCAGCTCTTCAGGGTCGAGTTTCTGGTCTCATGCTCAGTTAGAATGAGGGTCACGGACAGCGGACACGGACAGCCATTAAGTGAGAAAGCCAGATTTATTAAGAGAACAGAGCAGCCCCCACAGTGGGAGGGGATCGAAGGACTTGTCCGTCTGGTGTTGAAAGCCTGGTGCTTATATAGCCCTAAGTCAAAGCCGACTGGCTAGCACTAGCTGTGAGCTGTAACTGTTCTGATTGGTCAGTATTAAGGACCAATCAGCAGGAGGCAGGGGCCTAATGAGCTGATTGGTTGCTTTTCTATTCCAGCAGTGAGTACTTAAGCTCTAGCTTGAGCAGCTAGCAGAGAGCTTGTTTACCAATGCTGAATTTAAGAGGCCTGCTGGAGTTTGCTACATTGTTACCAGAGGACCAGCGTGTCTGTCTGCCTAGCCTTTATTCCGTTGCCCAGGCAGGAGTGCAGTGGCATGCTCCCGGCCACCGCAGCCTGTACCTGACCTGCTGGGCTCCTCGATCCTTCCGCCTCAGCCTTCCAAGTAGCCGGAACTACAGGTGCTCTACCACGCCAGGCTAATTTTTGGTTTATTGTAGAGGCGAGGTCTCACCAAGTTGCCCGGGTGGGTCTCGAATCCTCGGGCTCAGGCAATCCACTAGCCTCGGCCTCCCAAAATGCTGGGATTACAGGCTGAGCCACCAAGCCCGGCCCATGCCTAGTCTTTCTCTAGCTATCTCCTGTCTCACCACTAGGAGTTGCCAAGACTGACTTAGAGAATTTACCATGCATTTCCTGTTCCAATGAAATTGTGGCTCCATTAGGAGAGGAGGGAATGACTGCTGTGTAGACAGCCAACAGTATTTATCAGAATAACAGGTTTAATAGGTTTCACTTGAAAAAAGAGCCGTGGTCAACTAAATTTGGGAAACACTGAATTTAACAGGATTTGTTTTACTAAATAATATCTTAAAATAAGCTTGTCATATGCTCACGTGCATTGTGAATCTTCTAGAGAGAAATAAGCTGTGAAGCTTTTCCCAGACTTATTCCATCAGACAAGCTTTTGTACAGCACATTTTCTTGTGCTCATAATAGACAACCACAGTGTTTTGAACCCTAATTAACTGAGAGTTCATAATATAAAAGTTCATAATGTTTTTACCTGAATTGTATAGATGTTTTTCTTTCATGATATCTTGTGAATAGGAGGCATATTCAGTAAATTAATAGATAATATAATTAAAATTTAGTTGTTTGCCTAATTACAGAAATAAAATGATATGCACTACTATGTCAATTGTTGCTGTACAAATGAATGCTGCTAATTATCAATGTCTAGTCATTAAAAATAGATTCAAAAATATCTCTGTTTAGAAATACATTATAAGAAGTTCTCATTGAATTAAAATTGTCCTTTCCAATCAATTAAATTGTAGCTCTAGACCATGGGTCAAACTCTTGGAATAGTAAATGTCAAATATGAACCAATAATACAATCCAGCACTTTCTGGTGATCTTTTAAAATTTGCTATTTTCATCTATTCTAACTTTTAGGTCTTCCTCCTCTCTATTCTATGTTCCAGGTAGCGAACTCCCCAAATGGGACATGACCAGCAAGCTGAGGTTATCTCACCTCTCCCACTTACTTCCTCTCCTGTGGACACCCTAAACCACACATACATACATACAACACAGACAACCTTAACATATTATTAGGTCTTGGTGAAAAGGAGTAAAAAGTTCTTTCCTTGGGACCAAATACCAAAATATAACATTGCTAACACTTGCTATCTTGTGACATTTGGAGACTCCAGCACTACATTTCCTGAGTTACATTAAAGTTGTGCTAATTTAAATTTCAATATTATATAGAAATTCTATTATCATTCATTTGACAATGTACGTCTAAGCCTTTTAGTTTATTTAAGGGCCTTGTAAGAAGTTTCTGCGTATGCCACAAGATAAAAACTTGTTACAGTTAAAAAGGGTTTGAAGAAGTCATCCATGAAGTTATTTTAACAGCAAACATGTGTTTGTTTATTTGTGCAAATGTGCATTTTCCATTTTGACATCTACATAGTGACTTTTAAAGTATAATTTCTGAAACATATGGCTTAACTGTTCTACACAGGTGCTATAAGAGCTGAAGAACATATTGTACTTATATGTATTCAAGCATATGTTTCAGTCCACTCTTCTTACAACAAACACTTCATAGACTTCCTGCTGTTTATATCAGGAACATGTTTTTGGCCTTGATATCACCTGCTCTTTTTAGTAGAAAGACTTACAAGGAAACTCTGGGAGGTTATGAAATCTACAGGAAATAAACACAATGTTGACTTTGTAATAAGGTGATTGAGTTGGTAAGGATGTGGTTTAAAAAAAACTTTATGACTGTAAGTCTAGAATGGGATAACTAATGCCACCCTTTTAATTCCTTTCTTATTGTTTCACTCTCTCCACAACACTTTTGCATTTGTGTGAAAACTCAATTTAGTGTTTTAAAACTTTTTTCCCATACCATACTTTAATCACAACTCGAGTTTTCGAGAATATGACAGCTGATGTACAGTAAGAATAAATAATGATAAGAATAGCTAACATTAGATAAGTGCCCTCTGTGAACTGACTTGGTCTAAGTGTATATCCCACTTAATCTTCATAACAAATTTAAGTGGTCACTACTGTTATCATCTCTATCTTATAGAAGAAAAAGAAGAAGCACATAAAGTTTAAATAACTTGCCCGAAATCACTCAAGATGTCTGGCTGAAGTTCTCGTGAGCAGCAACAATAATAATAACCACCTTTCTAGAATACGAACTATGTTTCAAGAACTTTCGTTCTCTCGTTTCATCTTTACAGCCATAAGAGTAAATAATATCCCATTCTACTGATAAGGAAACTGAGGTTCCAAGGCATCAGATAACTAACTTGAGGTCACATGCTGGTAAGTGGCACTAAAACACCTCCTAAAGTGTTTAAAGCTGTTTGGGACTGAGCTGCAGCTGAGGCTTTTAAAATATTAATGGTAGGAGATAGATGATGCTCCAATTTAACTGCATGGTGGTGGTGTCTTATGACTAGGAGAGGGGGGAAAAGCCGAGGCCTCAAGAAGAAAAAAAGCAAAATAGAAAGAACGAACGGCAATGCTATTATTAGTATATGGTCCCTCTTGACACTTGAAATGGCTTAGAAAGAGTAAGAACTTACTACTGGAGGGGCTGGGTTCTTAACTCTTCAGACTCTAGACCCTAAGAGGTGCTGCTATAAAGCAGAAGTCAGCACACTTCTTCGGTAAAGGACCAGATGGAAAATATTTTGGGCTTTGCACATCATTCGATCTCTTTCACTGATGCTTAAAACTCTGCCATTGTAATAGGAAAGCAGACACAGACAATATGTAAATGAATGAGTGTGGCTATGTTCCAATAAAGCCCTATTTGCAAAAACAGGTGGTCTGCGATGTTGACCTGCAGGGTGTAGTGTGATCTCGCATCTGGGGTGGTGGCTTTGGGAGTACTGAGGACCATTCTCCCGAGTATAGTCACCGGCATTCTCATAAGTGTGGTGCAGACAGCAGGGCAGTGGGGAAGTTCCTCGTAACTTTTGGAGAACTAGAAATTAACCAGATGGGTAAGGGGATGCCACTTTAGGAATGATAATTTTTCACAATTTCAATATGAATGTATGATTTGAAGCAGAGGAAGACTCAGTAATAAATTAGGCATTTATAATTAATAGACATGTCAGTACTATAATTTTATCTCCAGACAGAAGATACATATGTGAATTTGATTGTCCCAAAGCCCCTTTCATTTCTCCATCAGTCTTCTGCCTCTTGATTTTTTTTATTTTTCTCTTTTTTTCTGTACATTTAGCATGCTTATCAATCAGTCTGAACTTGGTGTGGTGTATTCCTGAAATTGTTTCATTTCCCACAGTCCTCAACTCTGTGATGTCAAATTTCCCTTCCCCATAGGCAGAAGATTCTGTCTGGCCACTTTTCATTTTTAAAGGCACAGTCAAACTTAAATGTATACAAAGTTGTAGCATAACCACAAAGAGCCTAATTACTTCAGATTTGAAGCCTGCATTTTTAGCTACTTATACCTCATGGGATATACACTTAGGACAAAAACTTTTGATTGCATTCAGTAGTCTTATCCTTAGTAATAATATTAGCATTCATGTTTTGAAAAATATAGTACGATGTATTTTTATAAGGCAAATGTTAATGTCTTTAGAAATCAAGATTTTTGGCCTAAAAAGAAAAGGAATGCAAATATAAAATAAAAATTAAGTTAAAACATTATAATTTTTAATTTAAATAGAAAATATCAGTGTCTATTTTTCTTTTCTTTCTAAAACTGCTAGATATTTTCACTGAGAAGAAAGAGAAGCATTGACAAGGTGATATCAAATTAGCAATGAGAGGGTAAATATTTGAGTGTCTAAATACCAAAAATGGAAGTTCCTTACGGAAATTTCTGGTACTCCGTCAGTGACAAGATAAGCCTGTATTATCTCATTGTAAGTGAGAACATAGAAGCTATCAAACACTATTGGGTCATATTAGAATAACTCAAGGGCCAACTTGAAGGATTTTCCCCTGACCAAAGACAGGGTATTTTTTGTAGTCAGGAATGTGAGAGAATATGCTTTAGGAAATACACCTAAAAATACCCATTGAAAGGGCATAACATGGATTTAATATACCCAATGAGCCGCCATTTTGACAATGCCTAAATCTCATGATTTTCTAGCAGTTCACTTAACTTATCCTCTAATCATTAGCCAAGGAGCAGAACCAGTTTTTCAGAGGTAGCTATTGATAATTGCTTTACAACCCCCGCTTCCCTGCTTGTTTTGTACTAATTAGTTATTCTATTTCAAGTATTTGCCACCACCCATAAGACCCAAGTTAGCCTAACCAGGCCTTCGTGACAGACAGATCCCACCACCATGGCAGCAATCATGTGACTAACACGCCTATCTGCCTGCTATCCATCACCTGACATCAATATCTGCACCTACCTGCCCCTCCATGATAATGTGAAGCAGATCACCACCCAATCACCTTAACAACTTGCCTTCATCAAGGGGAAGGGTTAAAAGTCATTCAGCTTCACACAGCAATCCCCATTGGCTTACTGGACCCTGGTGTGGCCATGTGCTCTTGGAACTATGGTCGTCGTCACCATGTTTCCTGGCTTTGACCCTCTTCCCTACCTTGGGAAGGTGAATCTCTTCTGTCTCTCTCTCTCTCTCTCTCTCTCTCTCATTTACTTTTTAAATAAACTATATTTTCCATTCTAACTTCTGTGCAATTCTTTACATCTTCCAGGTGGCACCAGATTGCACACCAGACACCCACACCCCCAACAGGTCTGACCTAACATTCTGGAGCCCCCACTGTGAGTGTGACCTAACACTCACTAAGTAATTCTGTCACATACTAGTAACCAAATCATATATTCTGCATATATATTCAGTCAAATCCTTCCACCCTGCATTTAAATCTAGGGTGACACCAAACTATAATTGTCTTTTTTAGAGAAATTCATGTTCCTCACCACAAAGGAAGAACAATAGGCAGTCTTTGCAAATTTGAAGAGCACAATAATAGTTGCCATCCAATTCAGATCCATACTCCCTCTAACCTAGGGACTCTTACCCCTAGTTGCATAATAGAATACTTGGTGAGCTTGTGCTTTACCTCTAAACATTCTGACTGAATTGTTTTGAGGTGTGACCTGGCATTGGTATTTTTGAGAAGCTCCCCAAGTGATTTTAAAGTGCAGCTGGTATTAAGAAGCACTGCAATCTGACCATCTGATCATGGCTCTAACCTCAGGCTATCCCTGGGAGGAGTCTTGGTGGAACAGAAATGAGAGAATATCCTTTAGGAAATACACCTAAAAACACCATCACCAACCATAACAAGTCACTGGATGCCAGACATACCAGATCAAATCAAATTGTTTACTTAATCCTCTAAAAGAAATTATAAGAGAACAACTGTTATCCTCATTTTTACAGATGAATAAACTGTAGTACAAAGAGGTTAAATAAATTAACAGAGGTCACAGAGTCAGTAAATAGTGAAACCAGGACTCATATTAGGTCTGCATAAATGCTAAACCCATGCTCTTCATCATGTTGCATTTCAGACTTTTTCTTCCTGATTCTTAACTAAGAATGGGCTGCTGTCTAGGTTAAATAGATAACTGTTCAGTATCAGCCTGTGGTGACAGATATTTTCATTATTCTTTATCAAAGAACCGCCTCTGGGGATGTGAACACTGCCAGGATTATATTTACAGGAGAGGAAAAGAAGGCATAGATAATGGAGACTTATTTGAGAGTACTTGCATTGACTATTGGTTGTTCACAACCATAGCCTAATGTTAGCATCATAAAATATTCATTGTAAACGCAGTGATCAATATTTGATAGACATAAAATACTTCTTTCAGTAGAGAATCTAGAATTTCCGTATAGGAATTGCTTAGGGGACTCAATATGGTAAAAAGGAGACACTAGCCGTTTTGTCATTAAGCTGATTTTGCAAAGCCCTTTCTATAATAATGAGAAAGTGCAAAATGTCTGGATCAAAGAACTGAGGGAGAAAGTTAGTGAAAACTGTAGGGAAGCTAAAGCCCCCACCCTCTGAAAAACCTACTCCTTGTCACTGCTACTCTCCCTCAGGTAGGTGAGGATATTGGTGTAACCCATCTGATTGAGAATGAAAGGAATGAATTAACTCTCTGCAAACTATAATGTGTCTTTATAACTAAGTAGTATTGTTCCTATTATCTTCCTTTAAAAGAAACCTCTTGGATTTTGCATACACCTTCGTGTCTTCCATGCTTGGAGTCTAGGTTCTAAACTGTATCTAACAGCTTCCTGGCTAACCCATTTGCCTCCATCCCTCTTTCCTTTAATCTAGCCTATTGCTGCCAATCTCATCAACTCTTCAGTCCCATCTTTCATTTTGGCTTGCTATCTTTTAAGGGTAAAATAAAATAAGATGAGAGCCCTGGGTAGGTGCTTAGTGAGGGCCTGGAAGTAGAGTCATTGTGGCAAAGGCATGAGAAGCTGGGGGAAAAATGCTGGAATGATGCCCAGGACAGATGCCTACATCATAGGCAAGGCTGTTGGCCAAGCCATATTGTTCTTCCAAGGACCAGGTGAGCAATGGGTGTGCAGTATGGAGCCCAAATGAGGAAGACAGCAAGCAAGGACTCAAGTGAGAAGTGGTGGCCTAAATGAATGCCAAGAATACGCGTCAATGATAGTGCCATCTTTTTATATGAAGTCCAGCGTGTGCACACCAGGTATACTAAAAGGGACTGGCATAGTGTGGATACCTCTGACTCCAACACTGGCATACTTCTGAGGCAGGAGGAGCTGTTTGGCCCATGTAACCCCCTGTAGATCTGAGACTGGATCTAGCTGTTGTGTCACCGGGGTTCTAAAATCTCCTCCTCCCATCCGATTTTTCTGTTTCATCAGATCCAGCTCTGTCTGGAACTCTCCAGAAGGCAGTGGTGCATGATGTAAGCCTAAATGGGCATCAACACCTCCTCCTTCTAAACTTCGCGATACACGGAAGGCCAGGCCAGTTCACAGCACATTGACCATATAACCAGCAATTAGGAAAGCAGCCAGTGTCTCTGTCTGTGGTAGCAATGAAAAGCCTTTCCCTCTGAGTTTCAGCCAGTCTGGAAAACAGAGAATTTCATCATGCCTTTTGTTTCTGTCAGAGTCTAAGCAGGAAATAGCAGCCAGCTGAGTATTCATGACAGGGATTTCAAAACTGGGAATTAGTTACACAGAAATGGAGGAACCAAGAGCCAAGCAAGAGACTGTGAAGCAACCCAGAGAATCATAACAGAAGGAAACCAATAAGACCCTCAGCTAGACGGACAGAGGAGGAGGCGATGTTACCGGCTCCTGGGCAAAGCTGGAACCATGGCAGGACTGTTCTGGAAATATAGCTGCTGCTGGAGTTGCTGCCCAGGACAGAGAGGGAAGGGGAGAAATACTCTGTCTTCTCCCTCCCTCACTCCCTCCAATCTCCCTCCAGTGCCTTCCACTGGCTACATAAGCAGCCTGCAGGTCAGCCCCCTGAAATATAGAGCAGAGCAGCAGAAATTAAGAACCAATCTGAGGGCAATATGTCCAAGAGAGGCTAACCACTCTTCCTTGTCATCCTTCATTGTTACTCAAAATGCAAAGTTCTTATGTAATCTTCCATAACTGTATTACTCTTTGCTTCCATCCCCCACAATCTATTCTTGTATTTCTGCCATCCTTCTGCCAATCCTCCAACTATGTCCTATGGAGCCTCCATTCCATTGTTAACATACTACTCTGTATCCTGAAGCTCTTCTTCAAATACTTTTTTTTTTTGAGTCAGAGTCTCACTCTGTCATCCAGGCTGGAGTACAGGGGCACACTCACGGCCACTGCAGCCTCGACCTGCTGGGCTCAGGTGATCCTTCTGCCTCAGCCTTCCAAGGAGCTGAAACTATGGGCATGCACTGCCATGCCCGGCTAATTTTTTGATTTATTGTAGAGATGAGGTCTCACCAAGTTGCCCAGGTTGGTCTCAAACCCCTGGGCTCAGGCAATCCTCTCACCTTGGCCTCCCAAAGTGCTGGGATTACAGGCTTGAGCCACCGTGCCTGGCCTTCAAATATTCTCTTGACACTTTTTTTTTTTTTTTTGAGTGGGAGTCTCACTCTGTCGCCCAGACTGGAGTGCAGTGGCACGCTCACTGCCATCCAAGTGTTGACTTGCTGAGCTCCGGCGATCCTTCCACCTCAGCCTTCCAAGTAGCCAGAACTACAGGTGTGTACTATCACGCCTGGCTAATTTTCGGTTTATTGTAGAGATGAGGTCTCACCAAGTTACCCAGGCTGGTCTCGAACCCATGGGCTCAGGCAGTCTCTCACCTCGGCCTCCCAAAGTGCTGGGATTACAGGCTTGAGCCACCGCGCCTGGCCCATATGTGTTTTTATAATTAGACTAGAGTTATGAATATTTGGGATGAATAACATAGAGGTGAAGTGCCTGTTTCTTCACGTCATCTCAAGGATACATGCCATGAACATCACATCACTGGTTATGATAGCCTGAATAATTGATTTAAGGAAAGAGGAATTAAGCTCTATATCTCAGAGGGGGGAGTAACTGCATTTATCATTTGGAATTCTGCAGGAAATTTGTCCTTTCTCCCTTCATTTATTTCTTTATTCTGTCACTTATATATCAATATAAATTCATGGATGCTTATTTTATTCTTTAGGGTATAGTCCAATACTATCATTTATTTTGTTTACCGAATTGTTCCAGCTTTGGCCATTGGAGCTTTTCCAAGTTGACTACTGTGTCTTTTTCACAAGTCCCCATTTCTTAAAGCCCTTCCTTGCCACTGTTACTATAAGATGCTCCAGGTTTATCTTGGATTTTTCCACCCAGCCCAAGAATCAGCCAATTTTCCAAAGAGCCCTGATTCCTTTTATTGGAGAACGGAATCTGAAACCAAGATCTGGGTGCTAGAAGTGCTTTTAGGTCTTCTCAGTAAAAAAAAAGATAGAAAACACGTGTATGTGTATATTATGAGTCCTTGTATATACACATAAAAAGACTAAATAAATACAAGCACAAATGGGTTGTTATAAATGCTATGAGGGAAAATACCAGATTTTACATAGAAGAATTATAGTGTAATTTAGCAGTGGCTCAAGCCTGTAACCCCAGCAAGAGACCAAGGTGAGGGGATTGCCTGAGCCAATGGGCTCGAGAACAGCTGGGGCAACTTGGCGAGACCTCATCTCTACAATAATTCAAAAAATTAGCCAGGCGTGGTAGTGCATACCTGTAGTTCCAGCTACTAGGAAGGCTGAGGCAGAAGGATTGCCGAGCCCTGCGGGTCAATGTTGGGGTAGCCGTGAGCGTGCCACTGCACTCCAGCCTGGGTGACGGAGTGAGACTCCAACTCATAAAAAAGAAGAAGAAGAATTATAGTATACTTTAATATAGATAGAGTAAGGTAGAGGTCAAAGTGGTCTATTATGCTGAGGAATACTTAAGTTGAAATCTACTCAATGACTAGGAGGTAGCCAGGTGAAAGGACAGAGAGACAGAATTTCAGGAAGAAGAAGCATCATTTGAAGACCCACTGAACAGGAAATGCTGAATACATTTTAAGCCATGGAAGAGGTCCGTTGTGGTGAGAGTAGAATGATCCAGGGTAAAATGTGACTGCAAGGGGTCAAAGGCCATATAATGTAGGGTCTTGTAGCCCATGATAAGGGACTTCAGATTTTAACATGAATGCAATGGAATGCCACTGAAGGCTTTTAATAGAATGGAGGTACATTCTACTTCACATAAAAATGTAGAGCCATGTGAAGTGAGAATCTCCCAATTTCTCAGCTTCCCACCTCACCACCTATACAGACTTTTCTCTGTAGACACCATCTCCAGAAAACTTTACCACTGGCCACATCACTCTAGCCCACACCAAAGTCTTACCTTTCCGGTCTTTGGATTTCACTAGGCCACAACTATAAAGTACACCCACATGAAGAATGCATCTATACCTTTGTTGTAAAATTGGCTTTCGTTTATATTATTCATTAATTCACTCAGTCTTTTCTAGGGACTATACATATCCAACACTTCCCAAAGCCCCAAGTTCTACTAAATATTGAGAATAACGTTTCTCTCTTTTCCTCAGTTGCCAAGGCACTCATGACTATATTTTATACACACAATTGTATTTTCTGCAACTCTGAATTCTTGATACAATAGTTCTCTTCTTCCTCTTCACAGATTAGTTGCTTTTAGAATATGCTAAGATTACTTGACTATACTCATACTGATATTTTAACTTGATCAAAGATCCTTTTGAAATTAAGACAGTTACACGTTTTTTAAAAATTAATTAAAAAATAAAGCCCATCCTGCCACTTGATTCAGGAATTTTCTCTTTAGTACCACTAACTGACTCAGCACAGAGATTCCAGTAACATGGAACGCCTGAGGTTACTTGGGCTTTCTAAACAGCTCTAATTACTGTAAAGTTATTAAATGTTTATTGATTGTTGGACCAAATGAATAGACAATGGCCTGTTGTTCTTGTTAAGTCATGAAGCAGTGGTTATTTTTAAGTGTTCATAGTGTCCTATGCAAAAATCTAAAGTTTATGAAGTGCAAAACACATTAAGACAACACTTTGCTTATCAAAAGCATGGTTTTTAAAAAGTATAGATCAAATATAATTATAAAAATGAAAATAGAAGGTTTTATATCATATGTAAAGTAGTACCATTAGAATGAAACAAAGACAAATAATTATCCCCAGAAGAACACTATTACAAGCATTGCTTAATTATGGTTTATTGTTTCTTTCCCCTTGTGACACTTATTCACTCATTTGTACTAAGAGATGCTGACAGTTCATTAATAGCGTGACTACTTTTGTTCTACATACACACTGTGTGCTCGCCTCTGGTTTTAATCCTAAAATGAAGTACTCAATTACTTTCAGGTCCTAAATTTGTTTTAATGATATCTATGTCGACTTAGATTTATGATTCTTCAGTTTTAATAAAATTAAACTAGTTTCATTCTTATATTTTAGTAATATATCGTGTCATTTAAAATGTTAAGGAATTCTCAGTCCTTCCACAGTACACAAATTTAAGTTTGAGAGTGAAGCCAGAATAGATTTGGCACTTGGAGTCACAAGACTTGGGTTTGAAAGGCAGCCATACCACATACTAACTGTGGCCACATACTAGCTGTATATGAACTTGGAAAAATTAATTAATCCCTCCAGGTCCCTCTTTTTTTGGTTTTAAAATAAAGTTAGTGGTAATCATGCCTCTACTCAACACAGTGCAAGATTCCAAAGAAATAATGGCTTTGTACACCATATAGTTTTCATCAAATATCAATCATGGCATATGTATTCATTCATTTTAAAAACATTTGTCAAACACACACTCCATGCCAGGCACTGTGCTCATGCCAGAAATGTATAAATGTTTGAATAGAAAATTATGGAGATGATGATGGCAATGTTTTATGGGTTTAAATATACACAATAACTCTTACATCTATGTAACTACATGATTATTATAATGGAGTTAGGATATTTCCTCCAATTAAAACTTTTAAATTTGTTTTACTCATTTTACGCAATGATTTTTTCTAACTTTATCATAGATATTATGTACTATGTACTGATTGTACATGATTATGTTCTAAACACACACAATTGTATTTGAAACTCTGGACGTAGAAACAAGACACAACATATGATTCTACTACATCTAGTCAGAAAAGTAAAAAACTGGTTAAATTTTTTTCACTGGTGAATTTCATCAGGCTTTATGTTTAGTTCCCAGTGTTGTCTCTGATTCAGTCTTCTTATTTTGAACTGGCAGCAAGTCCAGATCGAGTTTTAATATAAATTGTCACAGGGAAAGACTCGAGATTTTTATGTTCTCTGTTTTTTTTCCAAGAGTTTATTTCAGAGTCAGAAGCAGAAACAGCAATAAGGACTCCAAGAGCAAGGAAATGCAAGTTGTAATTACAAGGGCAGCAAGGAATTATAGTTACCACAGGGTCAACAAGAGGCAACAAGATAATAGCTGAGTTCGATCATTCAACAAATTGAGCATTTACCAATGCAATGTGCTAGTGACAGGGTTTATTAACAGTAGTTAATATGGACCTGATACTCACTTCATGGAGTTTAGATAAGTGAAGAAGAATTTAGAAAGTTAGGGAGAATTTCAGAAAGCAGTATCTGGAAGGGTTCTGGAAGTAAGAAAAAGCATGGTGCCTTCAAATTACTCCTGGACCCTAGAGGACATGTACTGCAGTGTTTTGTATATCTTTGTATCCCTTACAACCCTCTGGTATTGGGTTGTCCACAGATATCTTTGAAGCCACAATAAGTGATGAATACCAATGAGCCTGACACCATTAGATCGGCTAACCTGTCTGGAGTTTCCCTGGTTCTGAATGTCAGAATATTAATATGTTCACTGGGAGAATGTGAATTATGAAATTTGCTATGCAAATTGATATGGAAATATAATGAGGTGCTACATGGGAAAACAATTTTTAAAATGTAAAAGCAACATGGAACGTTCATTGTTCATCTTTGAAATAATTGGAGGAGTTGAAAAAACATGGAAAAGAACATCAAGGACAATTCTAGATTGTAAGGATTCGGAATCCTGAACATTTTCTAAATTTTAATTCTCAAGCGTGTCAAAGAAGAGAATGTTTCTGAAACTGAATTAGCTGTATCTGTGTCAATGTCAGAGTCTCATATACTAACTTGAAGGAGAAAGAGAAATGCCTAACTTGTCAGCGTGAGCAAAAGAACAGTCATTCCTTCTGATGAAAGCTCACAGACCCATACACCTGTGTTTCACACAATGGAGTAGAAGGTGAACAATTTGGTTAAAGAAAATTTTTAATGATGACAAGCAGCCAGTTTGGATATCCCCCCCACAGAATCCAACTTCAAGTGTGATTATGTATTTACACACAAAGAGGGAGATATTATGGTAAAAGGAGACTTGTTAAAGCTTTATTTTGAGTTACAAGAAAATATACAAGAAAACACATAATCTACACATTTTTATAACACTCTAAGAGACTAATATAATCAATAATATTTTGATAATTATTGTGACCTATGCCATTATAATCCTATGAGCAAAGTTTCTTGAAACTGTTCTTCAGGAATTTTCACTAAGTGGTCTTGAATGGAATCCAAGTCTTGAATTGCTTAAATTAATTCCACTCTCCCCTGAATAGCGCTGGAGTGCTGCTTCAGGATATTAGATAATGGAATTGTGACCCTACAGTTTTAGCAGAGCTAACCATATTCATAAGGCCAAATAGGCCTTTATCTAGGATGACAGAACTCTTAAAAAACCATTGAGATATCCCTGGAATAATGCCACAAATTTGAGTCTGAAGAAGAAAAATTAATTATTTGAAGATGGAGTACACTAACATATTGCTCACTTTGCCTCTTACTTAAGTACTTGAAGTAAGGGAAGCAGTCAGACTATAATGATACTAATCAAATACAAGGAGATTGAGTAAAAAGCTTCCAGGATGTACTTTATTAAACACAAAACCCGCTCTCCATAGGGCATTCCGGTATTAAAGACCCTGTAGTATTATTGGTTAATTTACCGGTCATATTACACCAAGCATAGAAGTTAGGTCTTAACTCCTCTGCCAGTGTTAATTGATTGGTAGTGGCTGCTGGGGACATTTTGCTGAAGACAGCTCTAAAGCAAAGATCATGGATATGTGTGTTTTGGGGTGGAGGCGAAGGATGCACAACCCCTATATAGTGACAGTCATGGCTCTGCATTAGAGAAAAGGCTGATTAAGCACAGGCTCAAGGTGACATAGTTACTTATTTACTCACTTGTTTGTCCTTCACCTCATCAAAAAAGACATAAGAAAATATAGGTAATATAAAGAGATAAAGAAATCAGGGCAAGGGGAAAGTAAGATCAAATAATAAGACAAGGCCACTAAGAAATGCTGCATGCTTAGCAAAGGGGGCTTAAAAATTTGTTTCTAAATTTCTTAATAGTCAAATTAAAAATGGAAGGTATAAGCATTTACAACATTCAAACTGTCAAAATATAAGGCAGGCCATATAAGTAAAATAAGACAGACATTTTGGGATGAAAGAATAGAAGTGAAATGAGAAAATGTGACTTTAAATTCTAAGTCTGCCATGTAGTAGCCATGTGACTTTCAGTGAGTTCAGTAGCTTCACTTGCAAAATATAGATGATAATGCTGTTTCACGAATTGTTCTGAAATAAATGAAGGCGTTTACTTTGGTCACCTAGATTCATTCTCGTCACTCCTCTGTGCTACTCCCTATCCTGGGAGGCTGACCCTACAAACTGTACCACCCAGGCTTCCGTTGTCCCCTGGCTTTCTTTTGTTCAGCTGACAAGAGGTAATCCCTCCCCACTGGCTGGATGTCGAGGGTCTAACCGTAGCCCCTTCCTTTATAACTATAACTCCTGATGGACAGTTGCCATCTATGGTGCCAGCCAGGAGTATGCATTCTCTTTCTGGCCAGCACCCTGACTGACACAATATATATTTTTAAGAAAGTGGAAGCGGAGGGATAGAGTCCCATTGTTGAGCTCCTGCTACAGGCCAAGAACAAAAGCAGGCACCTTTATGGTAGACACTCAATAAATGCTGATAAATCTGAAGAAAGGAGAAGATGACAAAGAAAAGCAGAGCAGATTTCACAAGAATCTGAGACACAGGATTTAGATTCTTTCCATCAGATTCCCCAATTTGAAATGTGAACAGAAGAAAGACAATGAGGATTAATCAGCCTGAACAACAACAGCAACAACAAAATGCTAGTATTTATGAAAGACACAAAAACTGTTCTAGGGTTAAATAAATTCTTTTTTTTTTTTTTTTTTTTGAGTTGGAGTCTCACTCCGTCGCCCAGACTGGAGTGCAGTGGCCACTTCCGGCCACCGCAGCCTCGACCTGCTGGGCTCCGGCGATCCTTCCGCCTCAGCCTTCCAAGTAGCTGGAACTACAGGCACGCGCTACCACGCCCAGCTAATTTTTTTGATCTATTGTAGAGATGAGGTTTTGCCTGCCCAGGCGGGTCTCGAACCCGCGGGCTCAGGCAATCCACTCACCTCAGCCTCCCAAGGCACGGGATTACAGGCTGAGCCACCGAGCCCGGCTGGTTAAATAAAATTTAAGAGAAATAGCACAGCAAAGAACAAGTATGATGATTTGTCTTTGTCTCATTTCATGGACCTGGGTATAGGATGGAGGTGAGTGGGCATAAACATAATTCATGGAACCATAATTTTTCTTATATAACTATTTTTGCATGCTTTACACTTTCTAAATAATGTGCCATCTAAAAGAAAGCATTTTGCCTCCTTTTCACAAAAAAATATAAAGTTTAAGAATGACTTAAAGAGTAAAGAGAGTGACTAGTGGCCACAAATTGTGTTATTCACAGTGTCTATCTAGCACAGGCATAATAAGAATTTTATGAGTATCCAGCAAATTCTGCTGTTGGTCCTAGAAACCACCAAAGTCAGGTAATTTGACATGCTATGCTTATCTTAAAGTAGCCCAGTTATTATTGCTATCAGGGGAGGCACTCTTACTCAGATCCTCTGTATCAAGAGGGAGATGTCTCTTTTGATGCAAGCTTTTTTTTTTTTTTACAGGAGAGCAGAAATGTCTTGGGTCCTTTGTGTACACGTTGTCCCCCAAACCAAAAACCACAGCATGGGGGGAATTCACAAAGTAAAAGACTCATAGGCCAGGTGCAATAGTTCATGCTTGTAATCCCAGCACTTTGGGAGGCCAAGACAGGAGTGCTTGAGTCAGAAGTTCAAGACAAGCCTAGGCCGAGTGAGACTTCATCTCCAAAAAAAAAAAAAAAAGATCAAAATGTTAGTTGTTGGGTATAGCGCCTGTAGACCCAGTTATTCAAAGCCTGAAGTGGAAAGATCACCTGAGTCCAGGAGGTAAAGGCTACAGTGAGCCATAATCATGCCACTACAATGTAGCCTGGGCAATAGAGTGAGACCCTGACTCAAAAATAAATAAATAAAAATAAAAGACTCATAAAGTAAAATGTTTTGCTTTTGCTTCTGTTGGTATAAACTTAATAAAGTAAAAGAGCAAAGACAAAATATATAATAATGAAATAAAGTTTTAATCACTTATAATTTTTTTGCCTGATCAGTTTGGTTATCTTAGATATATACTTAAAGGTTTTGTATTTCAGGCAGAACTCTACTTAGAACTGTTCATGTGTCCCAGATATGACTTAGTTTTATTCTGGAAAATGGATGCTGAGTGTTGCACAGGTAAGTCAAACAGAAACGACTATTTTAGGGGCCATTAATGCATACTGACAGGAACCAAATATATAAATCCAACTGGCCAGGAAGAACTTTATTGAGTATGTACTATGTATTGAGTGATATGCCAGGCTCCAAAAATGTAAACACAGAGATCAAGTCCCTGTCATGAGGCACTCATAAACTAGTAAACAAGAAAGACAACAAACTTGTCACAACAGAAAAGATTTTAAAAATGTAAAAAAATAAAACCAAAGCATCATATGTGTCATGACAGAAGCCTGAAAAAGCTAGAAAAGTATTACATAAAATGGAGTCATTTGTTCTGTCTTATGAGAGCTCAGAAAAGTCTTCACAGAAGAGGTAAAATCAGAGCAAATTTGAAAGCTTAAATTCCAGTTTAGAAAATTCTCTTCAATTAAGTCATGACCAGTTTAGGAACAAATGTTTGCTGAATCCATGAGAAAACAGAAAATGACTAGCATAATGCTGGGCAAAAAATAAGAATCATTAAATGCTTCCTCTCCCTTCCTACATTTTAAAAATTAAGGTTAAATAAATATAACATAAAATTCACTTTTTAAAATAATTTTCAAGTGTATGATTCAGTGGTGTTTAGTACATTCACAATGTTTTGCAGTCATTACCACGATTTAATTCTAGAATACCTTCATTATCCAAAAAGATACCCTGTGACCATTGAGCACTCACTGGCCTTTCCCTCCCACCTCCTGCCCCCAGCACCTGGCAACCACTAATTTGCTTTTGTTCTCTATGTATATTTTGTATAAACACAAGCATACACTATAAAGCCTTTGTGTCTTTTTCAGTTACCATAAGATTTTTCAAGGTTCATCCTTGTCATAGCATTCTCTTCTTTGGAGAAATGTCTATTCAGATTCTTTGTTCATTTTTCAATTTGATTGTTGTTCCTTTGTTATTGCATTATCAGAGTTCTGGATATATTCTGAATTTAAGTCTTATCAGATATATAACATGAAAATATTTTCTCCCATTCTGTAAGTCATCTTTATTTCTTGGGAGTGTCCTTTGATAAAAGTTTTTAATTTTGGAGACATCAGCAAGATGGCTAACTAGAGGTGCCCAGCATTCACCTCCTCCACAAAGAAGAACCAAAATAACAAGTAGAAAACCACACATCAAATAGAATGTCTAGGGGAGAACACTGGAATTAAGCAAGAAAATGATAAAGACTCCCTAAAGCATGGAAACAAGGGTAGGAAAGGGGAAATGGCAGCAGAGAGGGAAGAGAAGTACCTGGTTGGGATCAGCTTGGAGGCAAGGCAAACTCCTTATTTCAGGGAAACAGTAAGTGGGAGATCCACCTTTGTTACAACCACGAATTCTTGCCATCTTGGCTGCCGGACAGTCCCAAAGTCTGCACAGGAACTAAGCCTACCGTAGGAAGCTACCAGGAGTCTATGCAACTGCATTACTCCAGAAAGGGAATTCACACTGGGCTTTCTCCACATCCCCGGAACCCAGGCTGCTACAGCATGGCACCATCTTGAGGATGGAGCCATTGCCAGAGTGTACTGCTTAAGGATTCAATAGCCCCAGCATCACCACATCCCTGGGGGCCTACTGTCATCCCACCACACCCACACAGAAGGCTGCAGTTCCACAATGACAGCTGGGCCCAGCAGTGTAGTTGAGAACCCAGCACCCAAGCCCACACGGTATCTGTCACTCTGGGGAACAAGCAGTTCAGCATAGCAGGGAGGTCATTCCCGATACAGAGGGAGCCAATGCACATGCTCCCCAGAGCCTGAAAGCTAACAGCCTGGCGCCTGCCTGAACTGACAACCTGACCCACTCAAGCAGCAGAGGAACCAAGTACTTGCATGCCCCGCCCAGTGGCCTCAGCACAGCCTACACAAGGCCTGTCACTGCCAGTGACCTCACCCATTTCAGTGGCTGAACCACCACCCACCCCACCCAGGGGCCAGAGGACTGGCCTGCCAATGACCCACCACTGGTAGCCACCTCACCCACTTTAGTGGCTAAGCCAGTGTGTGCAATCTGTCCATACCTGAGGACCTGCCTGCCCAGGGCCTGCTGCTGCTGGTGACCTCACCCATTCCAGCAACAGAGGTGCTGAAGGCCCTTGAACCTCCCAGAAGCCAGAAGTCTGACCCAGTTGGGACTGATGTCCTTAGCAAAGCTCTATCATATTCTCTGCAAACACCTGTAGCCTACACCACTGAGACACTTTCAGGCAACACTAACATTGAGTACAACTAAAGAAATCACACAGAGACTACGCTACACAGAGACTACACCCAAAACCAAAGTCCAGACGCTCTAGCCAACAAACACTATGGGGCAAGTGTACAGAAAAAAGTCTTTCCCTATGAAAGCTACTCCATAAAATTAGAAAAAGCAACTACTATAATAGATGTACAGATATGAAGATAGATACATAATATTTATGAAAAAGCATGAAAATATGACACCTCCAAAGGAACACAATAATTCTCCAGTGAAAACCACGAAAAAGAAAATCTATGAAAAGGAATTCAAGATAATGATCATAAGGAAATTCAGTGAGTAGAAGAAAATACAGATACACTTCATTGAAATCAGGAAAATAATTCAAATTTGAATGAGAAGTTCAACAAAGAGGTAGATACCAAAGGAACCAAACAGAAATCTTGGAGCTGAAGAATTCATTTAATAACATTTTAAAAATACAATAAAGCTTCAACAATAAAGTAGGTCAAAAAGAAGAAAGAATTTCTGAACTTAAAGATAGGCATTTTGAAATAATCTGGTCAGACTAAAAGAAAAGTGAAGAAAGCCCACAAATCTTACGAGAAAACACAAAGTGAACACATGTTCAGATTATGGGAGTTCCAGAAGGTGAATGAATGGGAAAGGCACTGAAAAACGATTTAATGAAATAACAGCAGAAGACTTTACAACTCTTGGAAAATATAGGAGCATACAGATCCAGAAAGCTCAAAGATTTCTAGATGTATTCAACTTCAAAAGATTCTCTCTGAAGCATATTATAGTCAAGCTGTCATAAGCCAAAACAGAGAATTCTAATACAGAAAAAGTGTCAAGTCACATATAAGGGAATCCACAACAGACTAACAGCAAATTTCTCAGCAGAAACCTTATAGGCTATGAGAGGATGAGATAATATATTCAAAGTACTGAAAGAAAAAAGAAAACTACCAGCCAAGAATATTATATCCAGTAAAGCTATCCTTTAGAAATGAAGGAAAAATAAAGCCTTTCTCAGACAAGCAAAGACTGAGGGAATTCACCACTACTGACAGGCTCTGCAAGAAATGCTTAAGGTAATCCCACATCTGGAAGTGAAAGAAAGATATCTACCATCATGAAAACATATGCAAGTATAAAACTCACTAGTAGAGCAGACACACAAAGGAGAAAGAGAAAGGAATCAAGCATCATCACTACAACAAATCACCAAACCACAAAATAAACAAAAGTAAATCCACACCTATCCATAACAACTGTGAACATAAATGGTTCAAATATTCCAAATAAGAGATGTAGACCAGGTGATTTTTTTTTAAAGACCCAACAATATGCTGCCTATGCAATACTCACCTCACCTATAAATACACACAGAGTCTAAAAGTAAAGGGATGAGAAAACATATTCCATGAAAACAAAGATGAAAAACAGAAATATCTATACTCATATCAGACAAAGTAGACTGTAAGTCAAAATATATAAAAAGAAACAAAGAAAGTCATATGTTTGAATGTTGTCCCCTTCAGATCTCGTGTCAAAATATGATCTCAGTGTTGAAGGTGGGGCCTAGTGGCAGGTAACTGGGTCACAAAGGTGAATTTCTAATGAATGGATTGGTGCTGTCTGCATGGTAATGAGTTCTTGCTCTATTCGTTTACACAAAAGCTAGTTATTTAAAAGAACCTGGCATGTCCTTTCTTTCTCTTGCGCTGGCTCTTGCCATGTGACACAACTGCTCCCCTCTCAGCTTCCTCCATGATAGTAAGGTTTTTGAGGCCTCATCAGAGGCAGATGCTGGTGCCATGCAGAGTTATGAGCCAAAATAAATATTCTTTCTTTAAAAATTACCCATTTATTTATAGCAATAAAAATAAACTGATACAGAAGGTTATTACATAATGATAAAAGAATCAATTTCACAAGAGGATATACAATTCTAAATATATACACACCCAACACTGGAGCACTAGATATATAAAGAAAATATTATTAGAGTTAAAGGAAGAGCTACACCCAAATATAATGATACTTGATGACTTCCAACACCCATTCTCAGCACTGGACAGATCATCTAGACAGAAAATCAACAAAGATACATAGGACTTAAACTACATTATTATAAGTTACATTACCAAATGGACCTAACAGACAAATACAGAACATTTTAACCAGTAGCTACAGTATATACATTCTTCTCTTCCACACGTGGAGCATTCTCTAGGATAGATCATATTCTAGGCAACAAAACAAGTCTCAACAAACTCAAGAAAATTGAAAGCACATGAATTTCTTTTTTTTATCACAATGGAATAAAACTAGAAATGAATAACGAGAGTCACTTTGGAAATTGTATAAACACATGGAAATTAAACAACATGCTCCTGAATGACCAATGGTTCAATGAAGAAATTAAGATAAAAATTAAAATAAATTTATTGAAATAAATGAAAATAGAAACATGAAATACCAAAATGTATGGACTATAGCAAAAAAACGTTCCTGACAGGAAAGTTTATAGCAATAAACGACTATATCTAAAAGGTGGAAAGATTTTAAAAACCACAAAAAAACCTAATGTTGTTCCCCAAAAATTAGAAAAGCAAGAAAAAAACCATCAAATTAGTAGAAGGAAAGATGAAAGTGGAACTAAGTGAAATACAAACTAAAAAAAAAAAAGACAGTCTATTAAACAAAAAGTTTTTTTTTTAAATGATAAAATCACCAAAATACAAACAACGTTCTTCACAGAAACATTTTATTTAATCCTAAAATGCATATGGGACTGCCTATGGGACTGCATATTAATCCTAAAATGCATATGGGACTGCAAGACAGCCCAAATAGCTTAAGTAATTCTGAGCAAAAGGAACAAAGCTGGAGCCATCCAACTATCTGATTTTGAAATATACTACAAAGCTTTGGTAACTAAAAGAGCATGGCACTGGCATAAAAGCTGACACATTGACTAATGGTACAGAAGAGAGAACACAAAAATAAATCCATGTATTTATAGCCAACAGATTTTAGAAAAAGATATCAAGAACAGACATTCGGGAAAGAACAATCTCTTCAATAAATGGTGCTGTGAAAATTGAATGTCCATATGTAGAAGAATGAAACTATACCTCTACCCCTCAGCATATACAAAAATCAACCACAATGGAGTAAACACTTAAATGAAAGCCCCAACACTATTAAACTACTAGAATAAAACATAAGGGAAACACTTCAGAACACTGCTCTGGGCACGGACTTTATAGACAAGACTTCAAAAACACAGGCGAGAAAATAAAAAATAGACCCATGAGATTATACAAAACTAAAAATCTTCTGCACAGCAAGAGAATAGATAGATGAATAAAGTGAAAAGACAACCTGCAGAATGAAAGAAAAGATTGGCAAAGTATTCATCTGACAAAGGATTAACATCCAGAATATATTATACAAAAAACTCAACAACAAAAAACCCCAAAGGATCCTGTTTTAAAATGAGCAAATGATTAGAACAGACATTTCTCAAAAGAAGATATACAAATGGGCCAAACAAATACACGAAAAAAGTGCTCACTATCACTACCCATCAGGGAAATTCCAATCAAAACTACAATAAGATATCTCAATTAGAATGACTATTATTAGAAAGACAGGCCGGGCTTGGTGGCTCAGCCTGTCATCCCAGCACTTTAGGAGACCAAGGTGCATGGATTTCCTGAGCCTGGGGTTCAAGACCAGCCGTGACAACTTGGTGAGACCTCGTCTCTACAATAAATAAAAAATTAGCCTGGTGTACTAGCGCGTGCCTGTAGTTCTGACTACTTGGAAGGCTGAGGTGGAAGGATCGCTGGAGCCCAGCAGGTCGACGCTGGGGTGGCCATGAGTGTGCCACTGCACTCCAGCCTGGGCAACGGAGTAAGACTTCAACTCAAAAATAACAACATAACATAGCATAACATAGCATAACATAAAGTAAAATAAAATAAAAAAGACAAAAAATAACAAATGCTGCTCAGGATACAAAAAAGGGCACACATACTCTGTTGATGGGAATGTAAATTAGCACAGCCATTATGCAAAACAGTTTGATGGTTCTTCAAAAATCTGAAACTACAACTACCATATGATCCAGCAATCCCACTTCTGGGTATTTACCCAAAGGAAAGGAAATCAGTATTTTCAAGTGTTACCTGCATCCCCATCTGTATTGTGGCATTATTTACAATAGCCAAGACATGAAATCAACCTATGTGTCCATCAGTAGATGAACTGATAAAGAAAATGTCATATATATATATATATACAATGAAATACTATTCAACCATAAAAAAAGAATGAAATTTGGTAACTCCCAGCAAGATGGATGAGCCTGAGGGACATTATGTTAAGAGAAATAAGTCAGCACAGAAAGATAAATACCACACGTTCTCACTCATATGTGGGCGCTAACAAAAAAGCTGAGCTCATAGAAGCAGGGGGTAGAACTGCAGTTACTAGAGCCTGAGAAGGGTAGGACAGGGGAGAGTGGAAGAGGTTGGTGAATGGATACAAATTTACGGCTGGAAAGGAGGAAGAAGTTCCAGTGTTATATAGTGCCATAGGATGGGCTATAGTCACAGTAATTTGTTGTAGATTTTAAAATAGGTAGAAAAGAGGATTTTGAATGTCTCCAACACAAAGAAATAATAACTGTTTGAGGTGATTGATATGCTAGAGGTGATCAATATGCGAATTATTCTGACTAATATATATTATACCTGTATCAAAATATCATTTTATACCCTTTTAAAAATTTCTTAGCTTTGATGAAGCCCATGTTTTTTGTCTTTTGGGTTTTTTCCTTTCTCTTGTGCTTTTGGTATCATATTTAAAAAACCATTGCTTAATCCTAGGTCATGAGTACAAGCATCTATGTTTCCTTTCAAGAGCTGTGTAGTTTAATTCTTACATTTAGCTTTTTGATTCATTTTGAAAGAATCTTTGCATGTATGATGTGTGAGGTAGATATCCAAATTCCTTTTTTATGTTGATATCTAGTAGTCCAAATACCATGTTTTTGAAAAGACTATTCTTTCCCCTTCGAATGGTCTTAGCATTGTTGCTGGAAATCAATTATCCATAAATATATGGATTCCTATCTGGACTGTCAGTTGGATTCCATTGATTTACAATCTTTCTTTATTCCAGTACCACATTGTTTTGATTTTTGTAACTTTATAAGTTTTAAAATATTAACTGTGAGTTCTTCAATTTTGTTTTCCTTTTTCAGGATTTTGGATATTTTGCTTCTCTTACAAGTTCATACAAATTTTAGTACCAGCTTTTCTATTTGTTTTTTTAAAAAGCAGCTAAAATTTTGGTAGAGATTGCACCGAATCTGTAGATCAATTTGGGGTGTATTGCCATCTTAACAATATTAAGTCTTCCAATTCATGAACATGAAATGTATTTGTATTTATTTAGGTCTTTTAAAACTTTTTTCAGCAAAGTTTAGAGTGTATATGTCTTCCAACTCCTCGGTTACATTTATTTCTAAATATTGTATTATTTTTCATGTTATTTTAAATCTAATTGTTTTACTAATTTTCTTTTCTGAATGTTTATTGCTGGTGTACAAAAATACAATGAAGTTTTGTATATAATGTAGACATCTATTATAGAAATACAGTGGAGTTTTGATGTTATACTCTAACTTTGCTGAATTCCTTTCCTAGCTTTAACAGTTTTTTAAAACATAAAATATGAATTCATGTCCTCAGTGGCTAGAGATAGTTTTGCCTCTGCCTTTCTAATATTATTGCCTTTTCTTTTTCATGCCTTGTTGCCCTGGCTTGGTTTAGAACTTGCAGTACAATGTTAAATAGAAGTGTCAAGAGTGGAAATAATTGTCTTCTTCCTGTTATTAGGGGAAAAGATTTTAGTCTTTTACAGAATATGATGTTTAGCTGTGGGATTTCACAGATGGCCTCTATCATGTTGAGGAAGTTGCCTTCTATTCCTAGTTTTCTGAGTGCTTTCATCATGAAAGATTGTTGAATGTTGTCATATGCTTTTTCTGCATTAATTGAAATGAATGTTGGGGCTTTTCCCTTTCTTGCATTAATATGTTGTAATACATTGATTACTTTTCATGTGTTGAACCACCCTTGCATCCCTGAAATAAATCCCACTTAGTCATGGGTATAATCATTTTAATATGCCGCCGGATTTTGTTTGCTAGTATTTTGTAGAGGATTTTTGCATCTATATTCATAAGGGATTTTGACCTGCAACTTTTTTTTCTTTTTCTTTTTCTCTTTCTTTTCTTTTCTTTTTTTTTCTTTCTTTCTTTCTTTGTCATGTCCATGTCTCACTTTGGTATCAGGTAAATGCTAGTCTCATAGAATGAGTTGGGAAGTGCTTCTTCCCCTTCTATTTTTTGGGAAAAGTTTGAGAAGTATTGGTCTTCTCAAAACATTCAGTAGGCTTCATCAGTGAAGCCATCCAATCCTGAGCTTTCTTTTGATTACTGATTCAATCTCCTTACTTACTTAAGGTCTGTTCATACGTGTTATTTTTCTTGAGTTAATTTTGGTAGTTTGTGTGTTTCTAGAAAATTGCTCATTTCATACAAATTATAGAATTTGCTTATACACAAACATCCATAGCATTATTTTATAATGTTTTTCTTTCTATAAAACTAATAGTAATTTTACCACTTTCATTTTTGACTTTAGTAATTTGCGCCTTCTTTCTGCCTTTATCACTTGAGCAATTATGCTGTTTGGCAATTTTGTTGACCTTCTCAAAGAACCACCTTTTGGTTTTATTAATTCTATGTTTGTCTAGCTTATATTTCTTTTACTTCTGCTCAAATTTATTATTTCAATTCTGTTTGCTCTGGGTTTAGTTTGCTCTCTTTCTAGTGGTTATTTAGGAAGGTTATTTATATAAGATTTTTCTTTTTTTAATGTAAACATTTAAAACTATAAAATTTCCCTCTGAGCACTGTTTATATTGCATCCCATAAGCTTTGGCATGCTATGTTTTCATCCTCATTCATCTCTGGCTATTTTCTAAATCCTTTTGTGATTTCTTCTCTGGCCCATTTGTTGTTCAAGAGCTTGGTTGTTTAATTTCCACATATTTGTGAATTTGCCAGTTTCCCTTCTCTCACTGATTTTAAATTTCATTCTATTGTGATCATAGAAGATACTTTGTATAATTTCAGTTTTCAAAATGTTTTGATATTTGTTTTGAGACTTAATATATAGTCTGTCTTGGAGAATGGTCCATGCGCACTTGAGAAGAACGTATATTTTGCTGTTGTTGGGTGGAGAGTTCTATACTTGGCTTTTTGGTCTTGCTGGTATATGGTGTTGTTCAAGTCCTCTACGACCTTGTTGATCTTCTATCTGGTGGTTCTATTCATTATTGAAAATGGGAGTAGAAGAGTGTTCTACTCTCAGCTGGGCATGATGGTTCAGCCTGTAATCTCAGCACTTTGAGAGGCTGAGGTGAGAGGATTGCTTAAGTCCAGGGGTTCAAGAACAGCCTGGGGAACTTGGTGAGACCTGTCTCTACAATTAATCACAAAAACTAGCTGGGTGTGGTGGCATGCGTCTGTAGTTTCAGATACTTGGAAGGCTGAAGCAGAAGGATCACCTGAGCCCAGCAGGTCGAGGCTGCAGTGGCCGTGAGCGTGCCACTGCATTCCAGTCTGGTTGATAAGAGTGAGACTCCAACTCAAAAAAAGAAAAAAGAGTGTCTTACAATTATTGTTGAACTATCTATTTCTCCTTTGTCAGTCTTTGCTTCATATATTTTGGGGCTCTGTTAATAGGTTTATTTAAATTAATACATCTTCTTGATGGACTGACCTTTTATCATCATGTAATATCTTTTGTTTGTTGTAACAACTTTTTTTGTAAACTCTATTTTGTGTGATATTAATGTATTCACATCTACTGTCTTTTGGTTAGTGTTTGCATGGAATAGCTTTTGCCATCTCTTAACTTTCAACTTATTTTTGTCTTTGGATCTAAGGCGAGTCTCTTACAGATAGCATATGCTTGGATTGTTTTGTTTTAATCCATTCTGCCAGAAATGGCCTTTTGATTAGAGCTTTTCATCCATTTACTTTTAAAGTAATTACTGATAAGGGGGCTGGGCATAGTAGCTCACACTGATAATCCCAGTATTTTGGGAGGCTGAGCGGGGAGGACCGCTGGAGTCCAGGAGTTTGAGACCAGCCTGAGCAGGTGTGTGTCCGTAGTCCCAGCTACTTGGGAGGCTGAAGTGGAAGGATTGCCTGAGCCCAGGAAGTCATGGCTGTGGTGAGCTGTGATCATGCCACTGCACTCTAGCCCGCGTGACTGAGTGAGACCTTGACTCTAACAATAATAACAACAATGATAATAATAACAACTAGTAAGGAAGGATTTCTATTTTGCTATTTCTTTTCTATGTGTCATATCTTTTTTGTTCCTCAGTTCCTCCATTACTGCCTTTTATTGTATTAAATATGTATTTTCTGGTATACTTTTGTTTACTTTCTCATTTTTTCTACACATTTTAAAGTTATATTCCTAATGGTTGCCCTGGGTATTACAATTAACATTTTAATTGATAACAATTTAGTTTTAATTCAACTTAAAAAGTTTGCTTTACACAGCTCCATCCCTCTATTTATGTCGTTATTGTAACAAATTACATCTTTATACGTTGTGTACCTACCCATCAACATAGATTTATAATTAGTGTTTTATGCAGTTGGCTTTAAATCACATAAGAAAAAGGAAGTGACTACAAACCTGGGACCTACAAGCTGGGACTACAAACCAAATATATATTAATACTGACTTTTATATTTACCTAGCGAGTTACTTTTATTACTTCTTGTGTGTTTTCTTTCCTTTTCTTTTACCCTTTTCATCTGTTCTTTTGTTGCTTTATTTTTTCCTTCCTTGTCCCTTGTTTTCTTTTTGTAAAAACATTTGTAGAAAAAAAGAGAAATGTGCCCTTTATTATTATTGTAGATTGGGAATTTTATAATGTCCTTCATAATCAGTCCTTTTGCTTGTCTCTGACATTTGCATAGTCTGCTATAAAAAATGTCTGCCATTTATTTGCCCTTTTTAAAAACTAAGTCTTGCATCCCCAATGAGATGGTAAGCATAGCATAGGTAGGGACTATGCCTTATTTCTAACGTCAAAGAAAATATAGAAGATACTTAATTGTGGCTATCAGTATTGTCCTAGATAGCTTGCCTCATTTCTTTAGGCAGGCAAACTCTTATTATCTCCATTTACAGTAAGAAAACCGAGAGCCCAGTGAGTTCAGGAACTTGACCAAGGGAATAATAAAGAGGAGAGAAAAACATGTTCTTCTGGGCTTTGTGACCAACATTGTTTCTTAGGCAGCTTGCGTCAGTTATCTCTTACAAGCCTGCAACAAGCTTTCCCACCACCAGCACTAACTTCTGGCAATGGATAGTACTTGTAATGAATAATCCTACTGAGACAGCATTCGGTTTGAGATGCCTATCTGTTCTTTTTGAATCAACACCGAAAGCAAATGAAATAGGAAATTGTTTCCCACAGCCTTCCTGAGCAGCAGAGAAAAACATTCGCACCTTATTCTTAAACAAAGGACAATGCTGGTGAGGGTGGCTGTGCATGCAGTTCACAATGGACAACTTCAAGTGAAACACAGAAGGCAGCATGACCAGAGTTTGCCCTTCTTGAAATTCGAAGTGGGTGAACCTGTCTTCTTAGCCCAAGACCTCCTTGCTTGGCTTGGAAAATGGCATGGGGTAGCAGAAGGCCCAGATGAAGCTTTTAGGGTCACAAAAATAAGGGTTTTAGTTCTGGGCATCTGCCACTCAAATTGTAATTTTGAACAAGTTATCCCCTTACTTGTAAAAGTAAGATTGTTATGATGATTAGTTTATTTTTTTATTTTTTTGAGTTAGAGTCTCACTCTGTCGCCCAGACTGGAGTGCAGTGGCCGCTCCCGGCCACCGCAGCCTCAACCTGCTGGGCTCCGGCGATCCTTCCGCCTCAGCCTTCCAAGGAGCTGGAACTACAGGCGCGCTACCACGCCCGGCTGATTTTTTGATTTACTGTAGAGATGAGGTCTCACTTGCCCAGGTGGGTCTCGAACCCGCGGGCTCAGGCAATCCACTCACCTCAGCCTCCCAAAGGCGTGGGATTACAGGCTGAGCCACCGAGCCCGGCTGTAAGAAATTCTTAATGGACAGTGAACAGAATACTTGAAATTGGAACTCGTCTAGAAAATCCTGCATATGTTTCTCTAACTGTAGGTTAAGTTTAGATGTCATAATTGGTTTGGAACTCTGCCCACTTTTCTCTTACTGTAACTTACTTGTTTGAGAAGAAGGAAAGAAAGTAGAGGGAAAAAGCAAAAAGAGGACAAAGAGAGATAGAAGAAGAACTATACTTATGACCCACGTTTTCTTTACCCTTTCTTTAGGAACTCTAAGATTTCATCATATTCCTTGACAAATGTATGCACTCGCCTAGTATTCTGGGCTTCAGCCAACTTTAGTAGAGACGGAGAGATGGAGAGAAAGGTTACTGAGAGGGATTCAGGATATGGTACATATCTGCCCCTCTGGCTGGGTGACCATCAGCGGATAATTAGCCTTTCTGGGACTCTGTGTCACCCTATATAAAGGGAAAAGCTGGCCATTTGATAATACTTATGAACCAAGACCCTTGGTTACATCTAAGTTAGAACGAACAATTGCTCCTTTTTAAAAATTAGTATTAGGAGCAGAGAGTGCAAATAAGGCAAATGAGCACATTTTGTCTTCCAACATCAAGAACACTCTTCAATAACTCTCCTAGAAAGAGGCAAGACTTTGGAGTTCCTTGGAACCCTTCATCAATTTTTATGAGAGAGTTTGGGGCTCTCATAATTAAGGCTCGATACCAAGTACATTAAACTAAATCAGAATGCTGCAGTTGACAACAAAGGATAGCAGCTGAACCTAGGGAAGGGTTAAGACAGCAAAATGCATAACATATAATTACAAGGGACACAAATCAGTAGGAAGTGGCACTCTTATAGTCTGCCTAGAATATCAGCGCTAACGTTGACAAGAGGAACACAGTGACAGGACCTGGGACTGAGTCCTGGCTCCCTCAGTACTAACTATGTGAACTTTGGGGGGTTCTCTACTATATTCAAGTCTCAGTTTCTCCATTTGAAAATGAAGAAAAGATCTACCTGAGTGTAGTGAGGTGCAATCTTATTCATTTGATCATCTGTTCAATGGGCACTTAATTTCTTTCTATGAGCTAGATCCAAAGGGTAAAGACAGATAGGGTCATATTATTCAAGAAGCTCAGGCTAGAGAGGGGAGTGGTAGAACAGTAAACATACATGAGATAGCATGCTGATGGCATGAACTGTGGACTGTGGAGCAAGGCGTAGAAAGATGCTACCCTGCCAAATGGGTCACAAGATGTTGGGAGAAGGGCTGAGTGTTGATAGACAGGTGGGATTAGCCAAGGCAAAGAGAGGAAATGTGTTCCAGGCACTTACAGTAGCATGAACAGAGGCGTAATTGGGGTATATCGTTAAGACAAATGTTGGCAAATAAAGTGATTTCTGACACATAGGTTAAAAACTGTGTCATTTTTATTTAGTCCAGTTCTCTTAAGTTCCTTTCTTTTGAAGTTCATTTTCAATTTATTGATTGATACATGATCATCTTCAGTTCTTTGGAAACTAGTCACTGAGCACAACCTACACTCAAGGGATAGCGTGTGTGTATGTATGTACAAAGAGGAACCCCCTGCAAAAAAAACTGGAATTATTTTTTGGAGAATGGGCCCCTGGTAGTACAGGCTGCCCCCACTAGATAAGTTTCCTTGGAACCCATGGGCATCAGTGTACCTGCTAGGGTTATTGTGAGAGGCTGCATAGGGCGTCAGTGGATTTTTTTTGGAGATTCTTTCAGCGCATTTGTCTATTTCATGATGGGTGATTTATGAGCTCACCTGCACACACTGTGCTGAGTGTTCAGTAGTTTTTGACCAAAAATGACATGATCTCCACGCCCCATTCTCCACGTCCCATATTTATCTGGTCTTGCCCCGAGTAAATTTGTGTTTGTTTGTTTCCCCAGAGGAAAAAAGTCCTCAAAGGGAAACATTTTGCTGATGTGGAAGAGGTGAAACAAAAACTGGCAGAAGTACTAAAAGGCATCCACTATTTTTTTTAATTTTTAATTTGAAATATGTGGAGTGCGATTCAGGGTTAGGTATACAAATGTTCATTATGCAGGTACCCTTTTTGATGAGGTGTGCCCCCCGCCCCCACAGTTTCCAACTACTGCCAATCCCTTTCTTATAGTAGTATGATAGTTGTTCAAGGTCCACCTACGAGTGAGAACATGTGATACTTCAGTCTTTGTTTCTGTGATAGGTCACTCAGTATTGTAGACTCTAACTCCATCCAAATTGCTATGAAATTCACAATTTTGTCCTTCTTTATGACTGCATATGATTCCATCATGTATATATATGTACCACATTTAAAAAAATCTAATCCTCTTTCGATGGGCAGCATGGTTGGTTCCATGTTTTTGCTATTGTGAATAATGCTCCAATAAACAAAAGGCATCCACTTTGATGAGTTCAAAAACTGTTTTGAGCAGTGGAAAATGCATCTCAGTAGGTGTATTGCATCAAACGGAGAATACTTTGAAAGGGACTAAAGTTAAAACATGCAGGAATAAATACACAATTTTATATAAATAAATTCTAGGGATTTTTGGGACCCCCCCCTTACAGTCATGTATGTATGCATGTATGTGAGTACACACACACACAGATACATATACACATATACACACTGATATATATACCCCATCCCTTGAGTGTGGACTTGCTTCCAAATAATTGGGTATAGAAAGGGAAAAAGAGTCAACTTACACTGGAGAAACCAGGCAAACACTATGTCAGCCAGGAGGTCAAGGTTAACATCATAAATGATAAGCCATGCTGTACCCTCACTACGATGTGATGAGAATGACACTTCAGCTCTGGGGTCTTCCTCCCAAACAACCTATAACCCCAGTCTAGCTGTGAGAAAGATGTAAGATGAGCCCATATGGAAGGACAGTGTGTGAAATCTCTGACCAGTAGTCTTCAAAACTGCTGAGGTCATCAAAAACAAAGACAACCTTAGGAAATTGTCACAGCCCAGAGGAGGCTGAAGAGCCCTTATGAGTAAATGCAGTGTTAGTTTAAAAAAAAGGCATCAAGGGAAAATTAGTGAAATTCAAATAAACTATGAAGTTTACTTCACAATAACTACTGGGTCTTGGTTGCTTACTTGTGATAAATGTACCAGGGTGACGTAAGATGTTAACAGCAGAGGATTTTGGGTGAGGGGTCTTTGGGAACTTTCTGTACTATCTTTGCAAATATATGTAAACCTAAAATTCTTCTAAAATAAAGATATTTATATATGCTTATATATTAAATATACTTACATATTTTGCTTAAAATATATATGATAATCCATCTCTTTAACTGTTGGTTAAGAAACAAAACAGGCCAAAGGCTCTTAAAGTCGCATGACTATCCCTGAGCTCATCTTGCAGTTTTATCATTATCTAGGAGGAATCTCCCATCTCCCGATATAAGCTGTGCTGAGAAAAGTGGATATTTCTGAGATCCGCTCGTGTTAAGACTTATTTGAAATGCAAGAGTTCAAAGAGAAGCAAAGCAAGACAGGCAGAGGTCTTTGAGTTAAGATTCCGGGAGCTCTTTTCATCTGACGCTTCATTTGTGTAATAGTGTTGGAATATTTCCTCTGACACCTCGGAAGCTCAACAAAGACCATTAGAGTCCAACACTTTTCAATTGTCTTCAGCAATCCCAATCCAATAACTGGAAGAAATGTTCTCTCACGAAATGAAGAGGAGGCAAGATGGCGGGATGCAGGGACCAGACTGTGAGAGGGCCAGGGCCTGGGTTCCAGGCACAGCCTTGGCCAAGCCACTGCTCCACTTCCGGGTCTATGTCAGAAAAGGAGGACTTTGGAGTAGACTGCTTTCTCCTTCCAGCTCTGCCATGCTAGGATAGCCTTCTAGACAGCTGAAACATGTTTGAGGGCCTGGCATCTCTTCACCAGACAGAATATTTGCAGAGCCAAGAGGAACTTCTAAACACGGATTTAACACAACTATGTTTTAAAAGGCAATGCAGTGGCTCAGCCTGTCATCCCAGCACTTTGGGAGGCCCAAGGCAAGTGGATTGTCTGAGCCCGCAGGTTCGCGACCAGCCTAGGCAACTTGGCGAGACCTCGTCTCTACAATAAAAAAAGTAGCCTGGCATGATCTTGCATGCCTATAGTTCCAGCTACCTGGAAGGCTGAGGCAGAAGTATCGCTGGAGTCCAGTGGGTCGACGCTGGGGTGACTATGAGTGTGCCACTGCACTCCAGCCTGGGCAACAGAGTGAGACTCCAACTCAAAAAATAAATACATAAATAAACAAAATAAAAGGCCATTTAATCTTCAAACTAATGAGTTTGGATGGATCAACCTACTGTGGCTTTTATTTAAATTTTTTTAATTTTGAAGATGTGAGGTACAATTCAGGGTTAAGTATACTAATGTTCATTATGCAGGTACCCTTGTGGACGAGGTGTGACCCTCACCCCTGACAGTTTCCCACTACTGCCAATGCCACCCCTGCCCTCCCCTGGCATTTCCCCACTACTGCCAATCCCTTTCTTATAGTATTATGATAATTGTTCAAGGTCCCCTTATGAGTGAGAACATGTGGTACTCTGTTCTTTGTTTCTGTGATAGATCACTCAGTATTATAGAGACATGTGGTACTCTGTTCTTTGTTTCCGTGATTGATAGATCACTCAATATTATAGACTCTAAGTCCATCTAGCTTGCTGCAAAGTTCATAATTTTGCCTTTCTTTATGGCTGCGTAATATTTCATTGTGTGTATGTACCCCACTTTTTAAAATCCATTCCTCTTTCAATGGGCAACATGGTTGGTTTCATGTTTTTGTTATTGTGAATAGCGCTGCAACAAACATGCGTGTGTAGGTATCTTTTTCTAAGTTTCTTTCTTTTTTTTTTTTTTTTAGTTGGAGTCTCACTCTGTTGCCCAGACTGGAGTGCAGTGACCGCTCCTGGCCACCGCAGCCTCGACCTGCTGGGCTCCGGTGATCCTTCCGCCTCAGCCTTCCAGTAGCTGGAGCTACAGGCACGCGCTACCACGCCCAGCTAATTTTTTGATTTGTTGTAGAGATGAGGTCTCGCCAAGTTGCCCAGGCGGGTCTTGAACCCGCGGGCTCAGACAATCCACTCACCTCAGCCTCCCAAAGGCGCGGGATTACAGGCTGAGCCACTGAGCCCGGCTGGTATCTTTTTCATAGAATGATTTGAATTCCTCCAGGTATATTCCCAGTAGGGGGATCGCTAGGTCATACGGAAGGTCGATGTTTAGATCTTTTAGGAATTGCCACACTGTTTTCCACAGAAGCTGTGTGGAAGTGTTCTCTTTTTGCCACTTCCTCTCCAGCATCTGTTGTTTTTTGAGTTATTGATGATGGCCATCCTGACTGGAGATTTTTTTTTAATAGAATTAACCAATCTTCTCATCTTTTTTCTTTTTTGGTTTTACTTATATCAGCTGCGTTCATTCTAGGAAAGCGTGTTTCTCTTTTTCCATTCTAGACTTTCACTCCAAGGTGCACATTGCTCAAAATTTCTCTGTTGCCTGAATGCTGTTCAGACAGCAAGGCCTCCCCTGCGTAGGAAAATAGCTTCCCTCATGTATTCATTCACTTTTATTTTTGTTTTTGTAGAGACAGGGTGTTTCTGCGTCTCCTGGGTTGCTCTAGAACGCCTGGCCTTAAGCGATCCTCCCACCTTGGCCTCCCAAAAGATTGGAATTAGAGGCATGAGCCACTAAGCCAGGTCCATTTATTCATTCGGGCAATCACTTCCTTGGGATCCTTGATTGATTTTCTTCTTCACATACTCAAATGTGTAGAGATAACTACATTCTGTTAGTTACGAGAGGCTATCGAGAAGCTCATACTTAAGTAGAAGAAAACAAAGTGTAGAGAAGGTGTTAGAAAGCCTGTAGGAGGGATAACGAATCCAGCTTGGGGTGCCAACCCCGCTGCTTCTTCAGGGCCGTTGTGCTTGCCGTTCCCTTGGTCTGAAACCCTCTTCCCCAAACATAGTCATGGCTGGCTCTGCAGCTTAATTCAGTTTTCTGCTCAAAGTTTCCCTTGAGCAAAACCTTTTTCTGCCAATCAATCTCTTCCTCACTGTCCTTCATTTTTACCCCAGTGACATTACATCGCATATTGAGTTGCTTATTTATCTTCTGTCTGCCGATTGGATGTTTAATTCCAGCAAGGCAGAAGGTTCTATCCTGTTGACCACAATATCCCAGGTACCCAGGCCAATGTTTCGTGAATATCCGTTACAAGCTAAGTGAATAAATGAATGAACTAATGCTGAGTGACACATGAGAGCTTTCTGGAGGAGATGGCAATTTAGTTGCACAATTGAAAATATGAATAAGAGTTACCAAGGCAAAGACACAGTGAGAAGAGGAATTCTAGGTAGAAAAAGCCTATAAGCAGAAGCCCTTAAAGGAGTAATCCTGACACTTAAGGAGGTCAAGGTGGGAGGATCACTTGAGGCCAGGAGTTCGAGACCAACCTGGGCAACATAACGAGACTTGTCTCTACAAAAAACACAAAAATTTGCCAGGCATGGTGGTGCATGCCTGTAGTTCCAGCTACTTGGGAGGCTGAGGCAGAAAAATAGCCTGAGCCCAGAAGTTTGAGGTTGCAGTGAGCCATGATTGTGCCACTGCACTCTAGCCTGGGCAGCTGAGTGAGACCCCGCTCTCCCCTCAAAAACAGGTGATAGAACTCGGAGTGCTCCCCAAACTGGAAGTTGTTTGGTGTTGCTGAAGCATGGGGTGAGAGGCAGATGGGAGTGGGCAGTTGTGAGGCAGGAGAAGGCAGCAGGGTCGAACACATGGCTGTGTGACAAGACGGAAGAGGGGTGACCTTGGGCTGAGGGTAAGGAACCCCTGAAAAAACCCAGTCATCGGGCGGGGGCCTCAGAGTCCCCTTGTCTTCCCAAACAGTATCCTGGCTTCTTCTTCAAATTCCCAACAACTCTAATCCCCTTGCGTTGGCTTTTCTCTGGACTGGGGTCGTTCAAACTTTTTTGACTATGACCCACATTAAGAAACATATTATGGCCAGGCTCGGTGGCTCAGCCTGTCATCCCAGCACTTTGAGTGGCACAGGTGAGTGGATTGCCTGAGCGCCCAGTTCGAGACCAGCCCGGGCAACTTGGTGAGACCTCGTCTCTACAACAAATCAAGCAATTAGCCAGGTGTGGTGGTGCATTCCTGTAGTTCCAGCTACTTGGAAAGCTGAGGCGGAAGGATCACTGGAGCCCAGCAGGTCGAAGCTGGGGTGGCCGTGAGCGTGCCACTGCACTCCAGCCTGGGCGACAGAGTGAGACTCCAACTCAAAAAAAGAAACACGTTATAAACCAGATGCGATGGCTCACACCTGTAATCCCAGCACTTTGGGAGGCTGAGGTAAGAGGATTGCCTGAGCCCAGGGGCTCAAGACCAGACTGGGCAACTTGACGAGACCTCATCTCTATAATAAATCAAAAAATTAGCTGGGCATGGTGGCACGCACCTATGGATTCAGCTACTTGGAAGGCTGAGGTGGAAGGATCGCCTGAGCCCAGCAGGTTGAGGCTGCGGTGGCCATGAGTATGCCACTACACTCCAGCCTGGTTGACAGAGTGAGACTCTGACACACACACACACACACACACACGCACACACACACACACAAAAGAAACACATTGCACATGGTGTCCAGTTCATAGGCCGATAGGTGATAAATAGATAGGTAGATACAGTAGGCAGATACCACAGATACCTAATCCTTACCACATACAGTGTTCTATCCTACCCTATGACATTCTATTCCAATCAACTCTTTTTTTTTTTTTGAGTCTGAGTCTCACTCTGTCACCCAGGCTGGAGTGCGGTGTCACGCTCCCGGCCACCGCAGCCTCCACCTGCTGGGCTCAGCCTTTCGCCTGATCCTTTCGCCTCAGCCTTCCAAGTAGCTGGAAATATAGGAGTGTGCCATCACACCCAGCTAGTTTTTTAATTTATTGTAGAGATGAAGTCTCACCAAGTTGCCCAGGCTGGTCTCGAACCCATGGGCTCAGGCCCTCTCACAAATATATATGTACATGAGGGGGGTCCCAAAAACTGGAATGATCTTTTTGAGGGTGGGCCACGTGGAATCTTCTGAATCAAATGGTTAATCAAGGTTTTTGTCTGGAAGGTCTGAGAAGGTTGTGTCTCAATTTGCAGAAGCAACGTCCTGAGTTGTGGCAAACAGGTGACTGGTTCTTCCACCGTGAGAACACACCTGGCCACATCATGTTGAGTATTCAGCAGTTTTTGACCAAAACAGCACAACCCTCGTATCCTACCCTCCCTATTCACCTGATCTTGCCCTGAGCAACTATTTTTTTGTTTCCCCAGATGAAGAAAGTCGTCAAAGGGAAACGTTTTGCTGATGTAGAAAAGGTGAAACCAAAAAAAGTCATCAGAATGGACAAGTTCAGAAACTGTTTTGAGTGGTAGAAAAAGCATCTTGATAGGTGTCTTGCAGTAAACAGAGAGTACTTTGAAGGTGACTGAAGTTTAAACATGTCAGAATAAATACACATGTTTAATAAGTAAATCTCATTTTTTTGATCCCCCTTCCTATATATATATATCACATTTTTCCCCCTAAGTATTAGTCTGAGCAACGCTTGTCTACAGCCCACGGCCCAGGCCCAGACATTTCGGCATCAGAGAACACACCCAAGGCCGATGGCCCTGGACCTTAAGATCATGCGATCATGCAGACCCCCCACATGGGAAGGCTTCTGTGATGAAAAGCTGGAAGGCCAGCGAGTAGCCGATGCTGAAGGAATGTGCTGCTTTCTGACAGTGTGCTTCCGAGCAGGCCAATAGCAGTTACATTTGAAAGCATAGTTGTATTAAATGAGTTCTTTCTTTTTTTTTTAAAGGACATGTTTTCTTTCATAGCTTTCTGCAAGCAAAATTGCTTTGATACAAAATGAGTTCAATGATACAGGTGTTACTGTCCACTCAAGCAAAAGAAAACCTCACATGTATATGAACGCAATTGATAATTATATTCTTACAGTATAATAGGTCGAATGTCCAGATGCCTCTGGCCTCACTGAAGGCAATGGAACAGAAACGCTGCGGGTACTTGAATGTCATAGTACTGGCAAGTGCTTGAGAACTCACAGGACTTTCCTTAAATGAGTTCTTTTTTAAAAAATCTATATTTTTTTATTTTAAAGTTGTGAGGTACGGTTAAGGGTTAGGTATACAAATATTCATTGTGCAGGTACCCTTGTTGATGAGGTGTGCCCCCCTTTCCCCAGACAGACACTGACTACCGTTAATCCCACCTCCCTGTCCCCACCCCCATAGTTTCCCGCCACTGTCAATCCTTTCTTATAGTATTACAGTAGTTGTTCAAGGTCCACTTATGAGTGAGAACATGTGATGCTCAGATCTTTGTTTCTGTGAGAGATCACTCAGTGTTATAAACTCTAATTCCATCCAGGTTGCTGAGAAATTCATGATTTTGTTCTTTTAAGTGAGTTCT
>CAUYQG010226833.1:0-12224 GCA_963574415.1 Tarsius wallacei
AAGTAAGAGGGAAGAGATATCAAATATGGCAGAGAATGAGTGAGCCATTTCCTTTTTGTTGCTGTTGTTTTTTGTTTGTTTGTTTTGTTTTGTTTTTTGAGTTGGAGTCTCACTCTGTCACCCAGACTGGAGTGCAGTGGCACGCTCCCGGCCACCCACAACGTCGACCTGCTGGGCTCTGGTGATCCTTCCGCTTCAGCCTTCCAAGTAGCCGGAACTACAGGTGAGTGCTACCACCCCAGTTAATTTTTGATTTATTGTAGAAACAAGGTCTCGCCAAGTTGCCCAGGCTGGTCTCCAACTGTGGGCTCAGGCAATCCACTTGCCTGGGCCTCCCAAAGTGCTGGGATTACAGGCTGAGTCACCGAGTCCCACCTAAACCATTTGTTGAAAAGACTCTTTTTTCCCCATGAAATTGTCTTGGCACATTTGTTGAAAATCAATTGGTCATAGATATGTGGGTTTATTTCTGGGCCTTCTATTCTGTTCCATTTATCCATATCCTTTCCTTACACCAGTAGCACACTATCTTGGTTACTGTAGCTTTGCAGTAACTTTTGCAAATGAGATTTCTTCCCCCCCCACAATATTTTGGCTATTCTGGGTCCCTTGCATTTCCATATGAATTTTAGAATCAGCTTGTCAGCTTCCAAAGAAGCTTCCAAAGAAGCCAGTTGGAATTTTGATAGGGGTTATGTTGAATTTATAGATTAGCTTGGGGACTACAGCCATCTTAACAATATTAAGTCTTCTGATATATAAACATGGGAAATCTTTCCATTTACTTAGATATTTTTTAAAACAATGTTTTATGTTTATGCTTTTTAGCATATAAGTCTTACACTTCTTTTGTTAAATCTATTCCTAAATAATTTTTTTTTTGCTACTGTAATGGAATCGTTTTTTAAATTTCTTTTTTGGATTGTTGCTAGTGGTATGGAAAGATAATTGCTTTTTGTTTATTTATCTGGTATCCTGCAGTCTTGCTAAACTTCTTAATTAGTTCTAACCTTTTAAAGTGGATTCTTTAGAATCTTCTATTTACAAAATCATGTCATCTGCAAATAGTGATATTTTACTTATTCCTTTCCAATCTGGATGCATTTTATTTATTGTCTAATTGCCCAGGATACGATATTGACTACAAGGCTAAGAGTGGGCATTCTTGTTTCTGTTCTTGGGAAAAAATCATTCATTCCTTCACCATTAAATATGATGTTAGCTGTGGGATTTTCATATATGCCCTTTATAAATTTGAAAAAGTTTCTTTCTATTCTTAGTTTGTGAATTTTTTTAATCATGAAAGGCTGTTTGATTTTGTCAAGTGTTTTTCTATATCTATTGAGATGACCAAGTGATTTTTCTACTTTATACTATTAATGTGGCTTAATATATTAATTGATTTTCCAATGTAAAACCAACTTTACATTCCTGGGATAATTCCTAATTGGTAAAGGTGTATAAGCCTTTTTATTTGATGCTGGTTTCAGTTTCAATTGACTAGTATTTTGTTGAGGCTTTTTTTTTTTTTTTGAGTTGGAGTCTCACTCTGTCGCCCAGACTGGAGTGCAGTGGCCGCTCCCGGCCACCGCAGCCTCCACCTGCTGGGCTCCGGCGATCCTTCTGCCTCAGCCTTCCAAGTAGCTGGAACTACAGGCGCGTGCTACCACGCCCGGCTAATTTTTGATTTATTGTAGAGATGAGGTCTCGCCAGGTTGCCCAGGCGGGTATCGAACCTGCGGGCTCAGGCAATCCACTCAC
This sequence comes from Tarsius wallacei, assembly GCA_963574415.1. Taxonomy (NCBI): domain Eukaryota; kingdom Metazoa; phylum Chordata; class Mammalia; order Primates; family Tarsiidae; genus Tarsius; species Tarsius wallacei. The sequence continues at coordinate 1,762 of CAUYQG010226833.1, forward strand.
CTCTGCCTCCCCAGGTGAGGGATTACAGGCTGAGCCACCAAGCCCGGCTTGTTGAGGCTTTTTACATCTATATTTGTAAGAGATATTGGCATGTAGTTTTTGTAATATGTTTGTCTTGTTCTTGTATTGAGGTTAATATTGGCCTTGTAGAATGAGTTGGGAAGTGTTTCATCCTTTTCTGTTTTGGGAGAGTTTGAGAGGATTCATAGTAGTTCTTTGAATGTTTGCTAGAATTCACCAGCAAAGCCATCTGGGCTTAGGCTATTCTTTATAAGTTTTAAATTACTAATTTAATCCTTTACTTATTATAGGTGTTTTCAGATTTTCTATTTCTTCTTGAATTGGTTTTGGTAGTTTGTGTCTTTCTAGGAATTTGTCCATTTTGTATAAATTATCTAATTTACTTATATATGGTTGTTTATTACTCCTTTATAATCCTTTCTATCTTTGTAAGGTCAGTAGTAATGGTCTTCTTTCATTTTCAATTTTAGTATTTATTCTCTCTTCTTTTCTTGGTCAATCTAGCTAAAGCTTTGCAAATGTTTTAGATATTTTCAAAGAATCAAATTTGGTTTCATTGACTCCTCCTCATCCCTTTCTCAATTTCCTTTATTTCTGCTCTAACTTTTTTATTGTTTCCTTCTTTTTGCTTGCTCTGTATTTAGTTTTATTTTCTTTTTCCTGTTTCTTAAGGTGGAAGATTAGTTTATTGATTTGAGATTTTTCTACCTTTAAAATATTAACATCTATAGCTTAAATTTTTCCCTAAGCATGGTTTTGGCTTTATTCCCATACATTTTGGTATATCTTCATTTTCATTCATTCTTCTTAGAAATACTCTTTCTCCTTCATCAACAAAGTTACCCACATAATGAACAATTTGTATGCCTAACCCTGAATTGTACCTCACAAATTTAAAATTAAAAAATAAACTCTGTCTCTTTATTGATATTATTTGTTGGGAGAGACATTGTCAACATAATTTCCTTTAATTCTTTAAGTATGGTGTCCTTTAATTCTTTGAACATATTTACAAGAGAGGCTTTGAAGACTTTGTCAAGTCCAATGTCTGATACCCCTCAAAAACAGATTCCATTGCTTAGTTTTTTTCCTTTCTTGTTTTCGGGTCATACTTTCCTGTTTCTTTGCTTAACTCATAAATTTTTTTGTTAAAAATGATACATTTCAGGCTGAGTGTGGTGGTTCACACCTGTAATCCAAGCACTTTGGGAGGCAGGAGGATTGCTTGAGTTTGAGACCAGCCCCAGGCAACATAGCGAGACTTCATCTCTACAAAAAATAAAAGAAATTAGCCAGGCATGATAGTGATGCTGGGTGGGCTGCGGCGTAAAACCTGTGGATTCTTTGACTTGTTTTAAAAATGATTTTAGAGCTGCCAGCAAAGTTTTAAAACAAAGTTTATTAGAGAAAGGAGAAAAGAAAGGAAGGCATGCCAGAGTTGGGCTAAAGAAATCATACATTTTGCTCTTTACAATAGACCTGATATACTTTCACAAAGACTGATATGCTAAAGAGGGTGGAGCCCAGGTAATTGCCACTCTGGAGATTGATATTCCTGGGCTCTGTTAGGGTATTAATAGGGTGAGGGTGGATGGATGGATGTGGAGGGACGCATCTTGCCAGAGCCGGCATGCCATAGGTACACGCTGGCAGCCAGAGGTCCAAGTAATGCAGATTTGCAACACACAAAGAGGTGAAAAAAGAAAAGATTTATTTAAGAAAGAGATCACTTCCCATAGACAGGAAGAGGACCTACACTCTAGATGAGTGTGGCACCACAGTGTGGCACCAACCCCCCCCCCACCTCTGGGCCTTGGCTTAAATCCTCTCCCCTGGAGATGTTGCAATCAGGTAAACATTGACTTCCTTGTTGACTGACCACTTGTAGATGTCTTGGAGACCCTGAGGGGGTCCTGGTCACCAGGCACCGAGTATACAATGGGTGGATACTGGTCATGCTTGAGAAGTCTGGGTTTCTGAACAAGACAAATTACAATAGGCCAGTACCGGTCATGCTTAAGGAGTCTGTGTTTCTGAAAAGACAAAGTTGGCAAAGTTAATCTTTCCCTAGAGTATGCATTTCTCCCGGATGTAGCTTCTACCTTCTCATCATTGTTTTAAAGTTTAGGAACAAGACAAAAATGACTTCCCGCTCTTGGTCTGTCCTTTCAGACTCCTGATGAGAGAACCGAAAGGGAAGGGTTGTCTTTTGCAGGAGACCTGCCAATTCACAAGTTTCTGAGTTAAACGGTGGTCTTATTATCATTTTTATGGCTTTGGTCAGTTAAAGGGGTGGTATTGGCCTTCCATCTTTGACTGGAAATCTGAGTTTCTTAGTGATTATTATGCTAAACCATGAATTGAAAGGTTGGGCTGTTCTAGCATTACATCTGACAGAGTTTTCTTTTGATTAGCCAAGGATGGGGTTGGCTGCAGCTTGGCTTGCAGTAAAATGTAATTTTAAAAATGTCTGAATGCTTTCTAAAACCTGTCTATGGGAAATTTATCTATCTATGTCTAACCTGTGCTGGCTACCCTCCTTCAACAGTACACGCCAGTAGTCCCAGTTACTCAGGAGACTGAGGTGGGAGGATTGCTTGAGCCCAGGAGTTTGAGGCTGTGGTGAGCTGTGGTTGTGCCACTGCGCTCCACCCCGGGCAACAGAGTGGGGCAAAAAAATTATACATTTCAGATAATATTTTGTAAATTTTTGGATATTGATTCCCCTTTCACCTGGGTCTTGTTATTTGCTTGTTTATTTCTTCAATGACTTGGCTGAAACCATTTTATTTATTTATTTTTATTTTTATTTTATGAAATGACTTACTGATGTCTATTTCCTTCGTAGTGTGCAGTCTTTGATGTTACTCCTTAGAGAGTGAAGCCTTGGCCGTTCATAGCAGTCCCTCTGATGAGCTAGGATTGCTGTAGTTTTAGCAGTGCTCTCTTTAAGTATCTTTTCTCCTGATCCCTGGTTAAGCTCCTGGCTGGTCTCACTTAATTGGTAGTACACCCAGCTATTAGCCTCTAGTAATTGCTAGCTGATTGCTCTATTGTCTTTGATAACTGTCTGGAGTATAAATTGTTCCACATCTGATTCAACCAGTCAGTCCTCTTTGCTGGGAAGTCTTTGAGTCTTATGTCAAGCCTGGGAGGATCCTTAGCCAGCTGGTTCTCTCTGTTAAACTTCTAGCTAGTCTACCATTTTATTTTTTGTTACTAGTTTAATGGAGCTAAAAGTCTCCTCTTAATTGCTTACCACCAAAATCCTCACTGTCTTTGCATACGCAGGCATGAACTCCCCATATTTGCTTCCAAATAAAGTTAAGTTCTCTTAGAAAGAGCTACTGAGCTCTCTGTTCTTATGGCTTCTCTTCCACCCTGAACAGAATCTCTGTGTCACTGTGCCAGAGTAGGAGTTGGGAACTGTGGTCCACTTCTTCTGAAATGACACACATGTCTTGCTCCACAAGTAGAACACTGGATATGAATGGTAGCCCCTAGTCTTTTCTATTTGCTCCTCCTGACATGGAACCTATAAGTGAACTGGGGTAGAGGCAATTGGGATCCAGTTTTTTTTTTTTTGCCTAGATAGAGCTTCTGCCATGCAGGCAGGACTTGTGTTTTGGAGATGAAGCCCCAGTCTAGACCCTGCCTGAGAAAGAGCTTCTGAATACTAACTGAAAGGCGAACTGTGGGGCAAAGGGCAGGGCAAGAAGAGACAAGAGACCAGATAGGAGGTGCTTATAGAAATTCAGGTGAAATTTGAGGTTGATTTGGATTAACACCCTAGCAGTAAATATGGTGAGAGGTGGTCTGATTCAGGGTATATTTTGGAAGTTGAGCTGACAGGACTTGCTAATGGATAGAATGTGGAAGGTGAGAGAAAGAATCCAAAAATTATTCTATTCCTCCATGCCATTTTAACAACACTTTGCCGTTATGAGGGTGGAAAGGCGATAAAAAACAAGCCAGAAACTTTCTTCCTGGAAATTTGGCTAAAAACCAGATTGTAAAGCAATCATTCAGTATTTGCCAAATGTCTGTAGTTGGCATTGATTAGTTAATATGCTACATCCTAAGAACATACATAGCCCTTTAGAAAACCAGCATAATTTGCAGTCACTCTTGCCACTGTATTATCACTATTAAAAGTACAAGTCAACTTAATTTTCTAAATCTCTGCTTTGCCCGCCTCCCCCCTCACCTGTCATCCCACTTGACCTAGCACGTCTGAGCTGTTGGCTTAAGATTCAACTTCCCTTATTTCTCTCAAACAGGAAACTTTTAAATGTTGGCTCTGTCTTATCTGGATCTTTAGACATGTTACTCTCTTTCTCAGAATAGAAGTTTCTGTGATTGGTTAAATGTGCCTTCCCACCCTTTACATATAATGCAGACGAGATCAAAGTCTACGATGTGCCAGAACTGTGCTAGGCATTGATACCATAGTGAATTAGACAGTCCTTTCCCTCACACAGCATAGTCAAAGAACATACAAATTGGATGGTTTTATTGCTGTGTGATAAATGCACAGCAGTGGTATCCAACAGGAGATTGGGAAGGCAAGCCAGGAAAAACCAGAGGTGTTTTAGTTGAGACCTGAGGGATCAAAAAAATTAGCCAGAGTAGTTGGGGGTGAGATAAAGCAGGGTATTCCAGGTGGGAGAAATAGCATGATCTTAAGTCCAGCGGGACATGTGTATGTGGTACCTTGGTAGAACTACAAATATGAGATGGGTGAAAAGTTGAGTCTAAGAAAGAGTGATGAGAGGGACACAAAGGCCAGATATGAAAGGCTTTCTAAACTACATTTAAAAATTTGGTTGAACTGAGTTAGCTGAGAGGAGGGAAGGAAAGACAGAAATGTGGACTTTCTGAATTTTTAATACAGTGTAGATAAGATACCATGTTGAAGTAGGCAGCTTGGAGGCAGGGAGACCAGTCAGTTTTTATTTAAGGAAAGAGAAGTTGGTGGCATGAACAAAGCCTGGGCAGGAGGAGCTTGGTAGAAAAGAGAAGCGGATAAACTTAAGAGAGAAGGCATACAGCGGAATAAAAGAAGATCTATGCCTGAGCCTTGAGGAACTCCAACAATTAACAGCTGGGCAGAATAGAATATTCTACAAAAAAACTGAGAAGTGGTCAGAGAAGTAGAAGAAAAACAAGATACAGTGTTTCTAGGAGAAAGTGGTCAATAAAGTCAATTGTTGCTGAGAGTTCAGGTGAAATGAGAATTTTGCTTGTTGGAGTGAGTGAGCAACATGGAATTTTTCTTGTTAGTTAGAGCTGGCTCAGTGGTGAGAAGGGGACGAAATCCAGATTGTAGAGAGTTGAGAAGTGGAAGGTGAGAAAATAAAGTTGGTGAATGTAGACAGTTTGACTGTGAAGGTGAGAATAAGGAGGCTAGTTGCTGGATAAGGATATGGGAATGAGGGAGAATTTTTCAAGAAGGGAGATAATTTAATAAGTTAAAAATCCAAAGAGGATATAGTTGAAGAGAAGCTAAGTTTAGAGGAGGAATGAATAATAAAAATGCACAATTCTTGAGAAGATGGGAGAGAATAGAATGTAAGACACTGATGGCAGAACTGGCCTTCAACAGAAGATAGTACAATACCCATATTGAAACATGATCTAAAAGGGAAGATAGGCTCTGAAGGGCGTTTAGATGTTTGGCACTGGGACATTGAGAAGTTCATATCTGGTGACTCTTCCTTGGGAAGGAGTGGGAAGTATGTGGTTGGAAGCTGGTTGAGGAAAGTTCTATGGAGAGGGGGAAAGGGATACAGGTGAGGATTGAGGTGATTCATAAGTGGATGTAGGTGATCGTGAATTCCTTGTGAAGTAAACTTTCCTTGTGTGTGATTTTCTCCATTCAGCATTTGCCTGCTGGGGCTTGGGAGCAGGCAAGGAGAAAGTAGGGTGTTGGGTCTATCTAGGGTTATGATTGTTGAAGACAATTCAGCATTTTCCAAACTGATCTTTCTTAAAACACTCTGACAGATTTTAGTAGGCATATTGAGAAAAACAAATTCCCTGGTCAAATAAGTTTAGGAGAATATGATATCCACTACTTTTTTAAAAATTACTTTTATTAGTTTTTTAAAAATGGAGACAGGGTCTCACTCTATCACCTAGGCTGGATTATAGCTCATTGCAGCCTTAAACTCCTGGGCTCAAGTGATCCTCCTGCCTGGGCCTTCTGCGTACCCAGGCATGTGCCACCATGCCTGGCTAATTAATTAATTAAAAAAATTTTTTTTTTGTTGTAGAGATGGATTCTCATTGTGTTGCCCAGGCTGGTCTCAAACTCCTGACCTCAAACAGGTCTCCCACTTTGGCCTCCCAGGTTGATGTAGAGTGAGTGGGGTTTCTCAACAGCTGCACTGTTGACATTTTGGACCAGATAATTCTTTGTTGTAGGAAACCGTCCTGTGCGTTGTGGGATTTGTACATTGTTTATAGCATCCCAGACCTCTACTAACTAGATGCCAGTAACACTGAACCCCTCATTCCTTAGTTGTGACCATCGGTAATGTCTCCAGGTAAATATATACAATTATGATTTGCCAATTAAAAATAAAATATAAAAAAAGTCTCCAGGCTTAGATGGGAGAGAATAGAATGTAATCCAACTGTAATCCAGCAGTTTGGGAGGTCAAGGCAGGAAGATTGCTTGAGTCCAGGAGTTTAAGACCAGCCTGGGTAACATAGCAAGATCTTGTCTCTACAAAAAGCCAAACTATTAGCCAGGCATGGGGGTGCATTCCTGTAGTTCCAGCTACTTGGGAGGCTGAGGTGGAAGGATTGCCTGAGCCAAGGAGGTTGGAGCTGCAGTGAGTTGTGATCATGCCACTGCACTCCAGCCTGGGTGACAGAGTGAGACCCCAACTCGAAAAGAAAAGCCTCTAGGCATTGCCAATATTCCCTGAGAGACAAAATTGCCTCTGGTTGAGAACCTCTGATGTCAAGAATCTAGAAGAGCAGGAAGTATCAGCCTCCTATTCTTATCAGTATGATCAGAAAGGCCATAGAGGGTGTGAAATCAGAAATGGTGGAAGAGTGCTGTGTCCATGATACTCACAGCTAATACTTACTGAGCAATGGCTAAGGTCATTCCACATATTAACTCATTAGCCCGCCCAGCATCCCAAGGAGTTGATCCTGCTTTTATTCTACCCTCCCTACACTTGAGGGAACTGAGATGCTGAAGAGCTTGCCTGAGGTCACCTAGCTGGTAATAGAGGCACCCGGCAACATTGTTCCAGTGCCTGAGCGCTCATGAGTGTGTGACCTCTCTGTCACACACTCTCTGTCCTTACTGTAACATCTGTACTTTGTCTCCACAGGACCCAGCATTCACCAAGCACATAACAGGCTCTCATTAGAGCTTCATTGACTCTGCCCATATTGACATTGGCAGTTACTGGGGAATTCTCCCCCCAGATTTCTGCATGGTACATTGCCTTACTTCAAGAGGGTCTCTGCTCCAGCATCACTCTCTCAGTGAAGAGATTTCTCATCACCTGTGTAAACAGCATTCTCCTTCACTCCTGAGCCCCTCCCCAACTTTATTCTTCCTCATAGTACTTAGCATCTGGCATACTTATTGTTTGCTTTACTGCTCCCCCTCTGACAGACTAAAATTTCTGTTGTATAAAAGGAGGGGCTTTAAAAAATAATCTTTTGGCCAGGCATGGTGACTCTCACCTATGATCCCAGAACTTTGGGTGGCTGAGGTGAGAGGACTGCCTGAGCCCAGGGGTTCGAGACCAGCCTGGGCAACTTGGCGAGACCTCATCTCTACAAAAAATCAAGAAAAATTAGCTGGGCATGATGGCGCATGCCCGTGGTTCAGCTACTTGGAAGGCTGAGGTGGAAGGATCACTTGGGCCCAGCAGGTCAAGGCTGCGGTGGCCATGAGCATGCCACTGCCCTCCAGCCTGGGCAATAGAGTAAGACTCCGACTCAAAAATAAATAAATAAATAAAAATAAAAAAATAATCTTTCTCCGAATGACCAGGGACATTTATATAGAAGAGAGGCATAGCCTTCGACAGAAGAGCCAGCATTTTGGGGATCCTCAACCAATGCCTATCAGACGTTTATTGTTCACTGTCCTAGGTCACTCACAGTGTCTAATTTTGCATTGTTGGCCTGAGAAGGTAATTCAGTAGAGTCATGATAATATACATAGTCAATGAAATTAATTTATATGTAGTTTGAGTTTAAATCACATAGTAAATTATAAACTATTTTTCGAGAAGCATATTACAGATAATACAATGGCACATTTTTGTGCAAAAATTAACAGAAGTTCATTCTACCTTCCCATATCTTTCCATAACCACTATTCACAAATTGAAAAAGAATACAGTTTTAATTAAAGTGTATTAAAAACATAGCAATTGCTCTCATTATATAGAAAATGAAGCCACATAGTAACTATAGATAGAAATGCAATTAAATTACAGTCAAAGGCCTGGGGCTTGGTGGCTCAGTCTGTAATTCCAGCACTTTAGGAGGCTGAGACGAGTGGATTGCCTGAGCCTGTGGGTTCAAGACCAGCTGGAACAACTTGGCGAGACCTTGTCTCTACAATAAATAAAAATTAGCCGGGTGTGGTAGCGTGTGCCTGTAGTTCTGGCTACTTGGAAGGCTGAGGTGGAAGGATTGCCTGAACCCAGCAGGTCGAGGCTGCAGTGGCTGTGAATGTGCCACTGCACTCCAGCCTGGGCAACAGAGTAAGACTCTGACTCAAAACAAAACAAAACAAAAAACTCACCCTTAATTCCTATGCAGCTAGATAGGCCACAGAGGCAAGGAAATGCCTTTTAATGCTAGAGGTTGGGGGTGGAACAGATGTCTCCAAATTAGAAAGGATGTCTAGCAGGACACCAGCCTCTATACTTGTCCCAGGTTCTCAGTTCCCCAAGCTCCCTATATGCCACAACTAACTGAGTATACTGTCACTCTCACTACTGAATCCGGTGCTAGCCATCTGTACACATCACTAAGATTGTGCCACTGTTCAACACTGGGTCAGGTTTTTAAAGAGATTATAGAACATGATTATACGCTATATACGCGTATGTTATATTAAAATGCTACGATCGTATAATTATATACCCTTTAAACTTTTCTGGGTGGGGGGTGAGGCTGAAGTTAGGATAAGATGATACACAAATAAAAATGATTAGGACAGAGCAGTCCAATAGAGCTTTTGCAGTGATGGAAATGGTCTACATCTGTGCTGTCAATGCAAGAGCCGCTAGTCACACGTGGCTATCAGGCACCTGAAATGTGGCTCGTGCAATGGAGGAACTGAATTCTTATTTACTTTTAATCTAGATGACTCCCAGTGGCTAGTGGCTACTTTATCAGAGAGCACAGATATATCCTTCAAGAGTGCAGCTCCTACATGAGACCTCGTTAGATATCTTGTACTTGGAATATAAGAAATTGAAAGCTGTTCAAAGGGGATCTTGAATAAGATCCTGAGACTTGGCCATTGCTCCTTGAGCCACGGTTACCATGTTTCCTAGCTTTGGCCCCCTTCCCTAACTTGAGAAAGTGAATCTCCTCTCTCTCTCTCTAATTTACTTTCTAAATAAACTATCTTTTCCAATCTAAAAAAAAAAAAAGATCCTGAGACTTCCATGTGACTAGTCTCTTTTCTCATCTCAGGATATGGTGATCCTTTCAGAGAAGGAAAAGCAGGCATCACATAGAGATAATTCCTAAGGAGATTGTTAACTTAAAAAAAAATCAGGCAGAGGCCAGATTTTCAAATGGGAAATCAGAGATCAGGACTATTTCTGTCTGTTCCTTCACTGGCCCTCTTCACCTTACACCACCACCTGCTACCCTGGCCTTATTTTCAAAGCTGAGAAATTTTACTCTGGCATTGTTTTGGAAGGTTTGTATGGCAAGCGTTTGCTTGGGAGATCTTATACTCTTGAGGAGTTCCTATAATGGCTTGGGTTTGGATGCTAGCATAGTTGTCTCCTTTAAAACCACATATAGGGCAGATGCAGTGGCTAATGCCTGTAATCCCGGTGTTTTGGGAGGCTGAGGTGGAAGGATCACTTAAAGCTAGGAGTTCGAGACCAGCCTGGGTAATGTAGCTAGACCTCATCTCCATAAAAAATAGTAGACTTTAGCCGGGCGTGGTGGCTCAGCCTGTAATCCCGCGCTTTGGGAGGCTGAGGTGAGTGGATGGCCTGAGCCTGCGGGTTCGAGACCCGCCTGGGCAACTTGGTGAGACCTCATCTCTACAATAAATCAAAAAATTAGCCATGTGGTAGCATGTGCCTGTAGTTCCAGCTACCTGGAAGGCTGAGGCGGAAGGATCGCCGGAGCCCAGCAGGTCGAGGCTGCGGTGGCCGGGAGCGGCCACTGCACTCCAGTCTGGGCAACAGAGTGAGACTCCAACTCAA
>CAUYQG010226835.1:0-23873 GCA_963574415.1 Tarsius wallacei
CGGTGGCTCAGCCTGTAATCCCGCGCCTTTGGGAGGCTGAGGTGAGTGGATTGCCTGAGCCCGCGGGTTCGAGACCCGCCTGGGCAGGCAAGACCTCATCTCTACAATAAATAAAAAAAAAAAATTAGCCGGGCATGGTAGCACGCGCCTGTAGTTCCAGCTACTTGGAAGGCTGAGGCTGAAGGATCACCAGAGCCCAGCAGGTCAAGGCTGCGGTGGCCGGGAGCGGCCCCTGCACTCCAGTCTGAGCGACAGAGTGAGAATCCAACTCAAAAAAAAAAAAAAAAAAAAGAAGAGAAAACAATGAATATGTAGCATAGGTTCATTCAATCGAAAAACACCTTCAGTAAAATTAATTCAGAGCAAGAACATGTTGAGTTTGAAATTAGATTGCCTGGGATAGAAGCCGCGCCATGCCGCTGATGAGGGGCAAGATCTTAAACAAATTATTTAATCGCTTTTTGCTTCAGTTCTTTTCTACAAATCAAGAAAAATAATATAACCACCTCATAGGGTGGATGTAGGATTTAAGTAAGTAGATGTAAAGCACTTAATGTAGTGCTTTACACATAGTGATGCTGCATAATTGTTTGGTAGTGTTATCATCACCATTATTATCAGTTATTATTAGATGATTAATAAGATTTTATTCGAGACCAAGAGCGAAAATTTATTGCAACAAATATTTTTGGGGGCATTTTATGGATGCAAATACTGGGGATAGCTGTTGGCTTCAATTCATTTTTTAAAAATTTAATCAATTTGCCAATAAGTTTTTACTGAGTGTCTACACATGCAAATGTCTTACCTGGCAGAGTATGGAGACAATTGCATAGTGTGATTAGTGTCGTGTCACACACAGCCGCCGCAGGACCAGAGAATTGAAGTCTTTTGGGCAGGAAGAGGTCTGTGAACTATTCCTGAAGGGCATGAGAAAATCCAACTGAGAGATACTCAAGTCAGCAGACTGACCATTCAGCTGGTACATTCAGCCAGCTAGGTTCTGATCGTGAATAGATAGCCGGACTCGGTAGGTCAGCCTGTAATCCCTCACTTTGGGAGGCTGAGGTGAGTGGATTGCCTGAACCCACGGGTTCGAGACCCGCCTGGCCAACTTGGCGAGACCTCATCTCTACAATAAATCAAAATTTAGTCGGGGCGTGGTAGTGCACGCCTGTGGTTCCAACTACTTGGAAGGCTGAGGTGGAAGGATCGCAGGAGCCCGGCAGGTCAAGGCTGCGGTGACCGGGAGCGTCCACTGCACTCCAGTCTGGGTGACAGAGTGAGACTCCAACTCAAAAAAAAAAAAAAAAAAAGAAGAAGAACAAAGCTGGAGGCATCATATCACCCGACTTTATGAGTTTTTAAAATAATTATATATTTTTTTTATCTTACAAATCTCTATTAACCAAAATAATATTGTACTGGTATGAAAACGGACACATGGATCAATGGCACTAACCCAAAAATAAAGCTGCATATGAATAGCCAACTGCTCTTTGAAAAAATTGACATAAACTGGAGGAAGGACACCCTTTTCAATAAATGGTGGTGGAAAAATTGGATTGCCATATGCCGAAATATGAGAGTGGACCCCTATCTCTCACCATAAGCAGAAATCAACTCAAGATGGATCGAAGACTTAAGTGTAAGACTCAAAACTGGCCCGGCTCGTTGGCTCAGCCTGTAATCCCACCACAGAGGCCGGCATGAGTGGATTGTCTGAGCACACGAGTTCGAGACCAGCCTGGGCAACTTGGAGAGACCTCATCTCTACAATAAATAAATTTTAAAAATTAGCCGGGCATGGTAGCAAGCGCCTGTAGTTCCCACTATTTGGAAGGCTGAGGCGGAAAGATCATGGGAGCCCAGCAAGTCAACGCTGGGGTGTCTGTGAGCATGCCACTGCACTCCAGCCTGGGCGACGGGGTGAGACTCTAACTCAAAAAACAAACAAAGACTCGAAACTATAAAGATACTAGAAGAAAAGCAAGAGAAAACTCTTATGAATATTGGTCTCAGCCCAGAATTCCTGATTAAGACATCAAAAGCACAGACAACAAAATGAAAGGTAGATAAATGAAGCATAATTAAACTAAAATGCATCTGCACAGCAAATAAATAATCAACAGAATGAACAGACCACACATGCAGAATGGGAGAAAATATGTTCACATTAGGCATCTGACAAGAGATTAATACCCAGACTTTACAAACTCAAAACTCAACACCACAAAGCCCCCTCCTCATCATCATCCCACTGAAAAGTGAACAAAGGACATGAATAGATATTTCTCCAAAAAAAGACATACAAACGACTAACAGGCATGAAATAATGCTGACCATCACTATTCATCGGAGAAATGCAAATTAAAACCACCATGAGATATCATCTTACACCAGTCAGAATGGCTATTATATAAAAAGACAAAAAAAGAACAGAAGTTAGCCAGGATGCACAGAAAAAGAAACTCTTATACATTGTTGGTGGAAATGTAAATCAGTACCACCTCTATGACAAACAGTATAGAGATTTCTCAGAGAACTAAAAATAAGACTATCAGTTGATCCAGCAATCCCTGGGTATCTACCCAAAGGAAAATAAATTAGTGTTTCAAAAAAGATGCCCTACCCATATGTTTGTTGCAGCACTATTCACAATAGCAAAGATACAGAATCTACCTATGTATCTATCAATGGATGACTAAATAAAGAAAAATGTGACATAAATATATGACATATATAAATAATATTCAGCCTTAAGAAAATATGAAATCATATCTTATGTAGCAACATGGATGAATCTAGGGCCATTATCATAAGTTAAACAAATCAGACACAGAAAGACAAATACCGCACGTTCTCACATAAAAGCAGAAGCTAAATAATGACTACACAGGGATAGAGAGTTTCTACACTCTTCATCCATGTGTATTCAGCATTTAGCTTCCCCTTATAGAAATGGAGACTGGGAAGGGTGAGAGGGTGGAAAAAGACTGGATGAGCAGAGATTAAGGGTTACAATGTACATTAACTGGGTGGTGGATACCCCAAAGCCCTGACTACACTACTATGCAATATATGCATGTAGCCCCTAAAATTACACTTGCACCCATAATTTTTTTGATAAAGGTAATCAGTAATGTTACGGTGAATGTTTAATGACTTACTTTGTGTAAAATTATCACACAGCCATTCAAAATCATCTTTGAGTACTACATGAATGTTCCACATACCATTTTTAAACTGTAGGGAAATTGATGAATCATTGCCTTAGAGGATACTGCTCTCTTTATAATATACTTTTAAAGTAAAACAAAAAAATTTTAAAGTTTACCAATTTTTTTAGCACATGCCTATGAGTAATCTTAAAAGTCTAACATACTCCCAGCAATTTAGAAGAAAGTTTCTGTGGAAACACATTTTCCAGTAGTCTATAATCATCTACAGTCTGCTTTGTACCATGCACAGAAATATTTAAGTGTGTTGATGATATTCATTTTAACTTGCAATCTGGTTTAACTGGCAACTGGCAAAACCAGTTAAAATTAAGAAGATGGATATTTTGAGCTAAACTACAAACAATTCTGCTGGAAATAGAATGTGATAACTAAATTGCTATCATTCATGCTTCTCTCTAGAATCTGGCTAATGAAGGATTAAAGCGGCTACAACTTCCCTACATAGAACGTAAAAAAACAGACCAATAAATGGGCTCTCCTTGAGCATCTGAAATTTCCTGCAGGCATCTCACAAATGCTAAAAGAAAGTTAGTGCTGGAACAAACATTATACTCAGCAATCTCATCACCTAATATGTTAAGCATGAATTTCTCTCTAAACTCTTTAGAACCTTAAAAAAAATACCCTAGTTAAAGTGCACGTTTAATCCATTACAGAGTGCCTATCACTCAGGGATACTAGATCACTTCAGCAGTTAGTAAAGAGATTTGATGTGTCATTTAGAGCGTGTCTTTAAATTAAACTATCACTCAGACTTTAGACTCTCTAAACTAACAAAGAAAAAAATTCAAAGCTAGAGAGGAGATGGAAGAGCAGCATCTGTTCTGGAAAACAATCAACAATTGGCTTGGTTACTCTGAAATAAGTTTGTTCCATATCAGGTTGAGGGCTTTAGCAGTTAAGCTTTTAGCTTTTATTGTTTGCGCTGGTCTCTTTGTAAAAAGATGCCTTCCACCCCCACCCCAGTCGCCATGAATCTTTTTTTTTTTTTAATTATTAAATGTCATTTTTTTCTCCAAAAATGATGGGAGGCTGTAATAAAAGTACTTGAAATTCAAAGCCTGTTTTTCTTTTTTTTTCTTTTTGCAGTGGTGGCTATTCTTTCTCTCCCAACTTTTTGTTATTTAATACACACGGACAGGGAAGACCCTTATTTTCAACTTTAATATCAATCAGATAGACTGCATAAGAGTACCCCAAAGCAAAATTATGTCCCAAGACTCTAATAAGAGAAAGAAGTCACAGGGAAAAGGAAGGTTTGACCAGTAGTGGATCAATCTGTGAGGTAGAACAATCCAGATTTTTTGTTTCTTGCCTACTGCCAAAGAGATTCAAGAAAACCATCTCACCACTGCAAGAGGAGACCACAGAGAAAGAGTCTTAGGAAAAACTCATAAGAGAGGTACTTCTCCGCTCATCCTTCACAATGGGGAATCTTGTCATAGATATTTTCAACCAAAACAAAATGTGAAAAAGTACTATTGATGAATTTTATGTCACCGAGGCAGAAAGTCTATAACAATTCAAGTCCTGACAGTTCTTACCATACCTTGTTTAGTAAAAGCACCCATATTTATTTCATATCATGGTTTTAGTCAGTATAACATTAAGCCCAGTGAAACTCAATATGTAACTGATTAGATGTAATTATAATTAATTGCTGTGAATCAATAAATTATTTAACAAGTGTGCTAAGCGAAAAATCATATCTTTCTCCAATTTAAACTTCACAGAACTCTCAGAATTTCTAATTTCTTTCTTTCTTTTTTTTTTTTTTGAGTTGGGGTCTCACTCTGTCGCCCAGACTGGAGTGCAGTGGCACACTCCCGGCCACCGCAGCCTCGACCTGCTGGGCTCTGGTGATCCTTCTGCCTCAGCCTTCCAAGTAGCCGGAACTACAGGCGGGTGCTACTACGCCCGTCTCATTTTTTTTTTAAGAGATGAGGTCTCTCCAAGTTGCCCAGGTTGGTCTTGAACCCGCGGCCTCAAGCAATCCATTCACCCCGGCCTCCTAAAGTGCTGGGATTACAGGCTGAGCCACTGAACCCGGTCTAGGATTTCTAATTTCTATCTACTCACTCCCTAAATGACTTCCCACCTGACAGGCCAGCTCAAGTCTTTAGTCAGTCATTCCACCAACTTAGAATGGCCCTCTTTGACCAGGCTCGGTGGCTCAGCCTGTAATCCCACGCTTTGGGAGGCCGAGGTGAGTGGGCTGCCTGAGTCCGTGGGCTCGAGATCCACCTGGGCAACTTGGTGAGACCTCATCTCTACAATAAATCAAAAATCAGCCAGGCGTGGTAGTGCGCGCCTGTAGTTCCAGCTACTTGGAAGGCGGAGGCAGAAGGATCGCTTGAGCCCAGCAGGTTGAGGCTGTGGTGGCCGGGAGCAGCCATGCACTCCAGTCTGGTCGACAGAGTGAGACTCCAACTCAAAAAAAAGAAGAAAAAAAAAAGAAAATTCCTACTCCTCTAAGAATACCCACAGAAGGCTACATCTTCCTCTGCATTCTCTTAGTGTTATTATATGTATGGTCTTATATCACCTATAAACCTATTCACTGCTTTACAAACAGTTTTATCTCTTCACCTAAATTGTATATTCTTGAAGATCAGGACATATCATCCATTTTTTTTTCTACACTTGCACAAACATGATATTCATTAAATATTGCTACATAAGTCAATTAATGAGTTAAGTATATCTAAAGAAAAGCAACAAATTCTATCACTAACAAACACACATTAATTAGTGCCCGACCTTGCATGAAGTATAAATCTATGTTCAAAGAAAGATATATGTGTGCATACAGACACAAACACACACACGCACATCAACGGAGACCTGAGTTATAATAAATTAAGATACACACACACACACACACACACACATATCCCAGGGTCTCAACCAAGTAGTTTTGTTTTATACTTAGGAAAATAAGACCTATACTGGTGCAAGACAGCCAGTATTGCATAGATAATAAGTATAAAATGGACAATTAAAAATTATAGGCCTCATTTTTAATTTCTATTCACATAATTTTTATATATTTAAGTATAAGTGAAATTATGGGTTTTTTAAATTTTATTTTAGTACAGGAATGTGGGGGTACAAGTGAGAATTAACTACATAAGTAGTCTGCATGCAGGTGAAGTTTGGGCTTCTTACTGGCCCTCACTGCCCCTGGTAATGACCCAAGTACCCTTCGTGTTATCAAGTGTCACCTGTCTTTCTCCCTCTCTCCCTCTCCAAGCAGTGCCTGGTGAGTACTGATCCCTCCCTTGTGTTAATGTGACTAATGTTTAAGGCCCACTTATGAGTGAGAACATGCAGTTTCAATTCTTTGTTTCTGTGATAGATAACTTAGTGTGATGGTCTTCAACTCCATCCAATTTGCTGCGAAGCCCATAATTTTGTCCTTCGTTATGACTGCATAATACTCTATCGTGTATATTACCACATTTTTTTTTCATTTAGTCAACTTTCAAGTGGCAGTAAGATTGGTTCCACATTTTTGATACTGTGAATAGTACAGAAGTAAACATGTGTGTGCAGGTGTCTTTGTTGTAGAATGATTTATGTTCCTCTGGGTATATTCCCAGAAGAGGGAATGCTAGATCGCAAGAAAGGCCCATTTTTAGTTCTTTTAGGAATCGCCACACTGCTTTCCGTAGAGGTTGAACTAGCTTGCACTCCCACCAACAGTGTAGACATGCTCCCTTTTCTCTGCAACCACTCCAGCATCTGTTGTTTTTTGACTTATTAATGCTAGCTGCCTTTACTGGAGTTAGGTGATATCTCACTGTAGTTTTGATTTGCACGTCTCTGATAATTAGTGAGGCTGAGCATTTTTTCATGTATCTGTTGACTGCTTGTATGTCGACTTTTGAGAAGTGTCTGTACATATCCTTCATTTGCTTTTTAATGGGGTTGTTTGTTTTCTTTCTTTCACTTTATTGAAGTTTCTTGTAGATCTGGATGTTAGGTCTTTGTCAGATGCATAATTTGCAAATATTTTTTCCCATTCTGTGGGTTTTCTCTCTACTCTCTTAGTGATTTGTTTTGCTATGCAAAAGCTTTCCAGTTTAAAGAGGTCTCACTTGTCTATCTAAGCTGTTATGGCATTAGCTTTTGGGTACTGGGCAACACTTCATTGCCTACTCAGATGTGCATAAGGTGTTTCTTGCATTTTCTTCTAGAATTCTTAAAATTTGAGGTTTTATGTTTAGACCTTTGATCCATTTTGAGTTGATTTTTGCATATGGTGATAGGTAGGGGTCCAGTTTCATTCTTACATGTGGCCAGCCAGTTTTCCCAGCATCAATTGCTAAATATGTTCTACTTTAACTAGTGATATTGGTGTTTTTGTTGAAGATGAGTTGGTTGAGAGACCATGTTTTTGTTTCTGGAATCTCTGCCCTGTTCTATTGGTCTATATGCTTATTCTCGTACAGTACGAGGGTGTTTTGGTTATTGTAGCCTTCTAATCGAGTTTAAAGTCTGGAAATGTGATACCACCCACTTTGTTCCTTTTGCTGAGAATGGTTTTGGCTATTTGTGTTCTTTTCTATTTTCACATGAATTTCTTTATCGTCATTTCCAGGTCTGAAAAAAATGGTGGTGGTCATTTGATAGGTATTGCATTAAATCTGTAGATTGTCTTGGGTAGATTTAAACTTGGGTTGGATGGACAACTTGACAATATTGATTCCTCCAATCTATGAGCATGGAATGTTTTTCCATTTGTTTGTGTCATCCTTGATTTCTTTGAGCAGCATTTGGTAGTTCTTGTTATAAAACTCTTTCACTTCTATGGTTAGGTGGTTGTCAAGGTATTTTATTTATTTGTGGCTATTGTGAATGGGATTGTGCTTTTTGTTTGATTATTCACCTACTTATTGCAGGAATATAGAAATGCAACTGTCTTTTGCACATTGACTTTGTAACACGAGACTTTACCTAAGTCATTTATCAGGGCAAGGAGGCTTTTGACAGACTCCTTAGAGTTTTCAAGGTATAAAATCATATAATCCACAAAGAGAGATAGCTTAACTTCTTCTGTTCCTATTTGAATACCTGATTTCCTTCTATTGCCTGATTGCTCTGGCAGGGACTTCCAGCACTATGTAGAATAGGAGGGGTGAGAATATACATCCTTGTCTTGCTACTGTTTTCAGAAGGAATGCTTCCAGCTTCTGCCCATTGGGCAAAATGTTGGCTGTGGGTTTATCATAGATGCCTCTTACTGTTTTGAAAAATGTTTCTTCTATGCCTAGGTGTTCAAGAGTTTTTATCAAGAAGGGATGCTGGATTTTTTTCAAATGTTTTTTCTGTGTCTAATGGTATAATCATATGGTTCCTGGTTTTACATCTGTTAAATGTGGTGAATTATGATTATGGTTTTGCAAATGTTGAAACAACCCTGCAACCCAGGATTAAAGCCCACCTAGTCATGGTGGAGCCTTGAGATGTGTTTTGAATCCAATTTGCTAGAACTTGTTGAAACTTTTTGTTTCTATGTGCATCAAGGAGGTTGTCCTGTAATTCTTTTTGCTTGTTGGGTCTTTGTCAGATCTGGGTATCAGTATGATGTTAGCTTCATTTAATGAGTTAGGAAAAATTTCATCTTTCTTGATTGCTTGGAATACTTTCAATAAGATTGATATCAGCTCTTCCTTGTATGTCTTGTAGAAGTCAGCTGGGAAGCCATCTGGTTCAGGGCTTTTTTTGGCAGGGAAATTTATTGTGACTGAATCAATTTCCTGGATTGCTATTGGTCTGTTTAAAGTTTCAATTTCTTCTTGTTTCAACCTTGGGAGGCTGTGTGCTGTCAGAAAGTACTCCATTTCCTTTATTTTTTCTAGTTTATTTGCATATGGGTGTTCATACTAATCTCTGATAATCTTTTGAATGTCTTCATGGTCAGTTGTGACTTCATCTTTTGCATTTCTAACTGTTTTTATTTGGACTTTCTCTTTTTTTTTTTAGTAAATCCAGCCAGAGGTCTATCAATCTTATTTATCCTTTCAAAGAACCAGCTTTTTGTCTCATTGACCTTTTCTATGATATTTTTATTTTCTATATCCTGTAATTGTTTTTTTTGTTTGTTTGTTTTGTTTTGTTTTGTTTTTTTGACTTGGAATCTTACTCTGTCACCCAGACTGGAGTGCAGTAACACGGTCCCGGCCACCGCAGCCTCGACCTGCGCGGCTTGGTGATCCTTCGGCCTCAGCCTTCCAAGTAGCTGGAACAACAAGCATGCGCTACCACGCCCGGCTAATTTTTTTGATTTTATTGTAGAGATGAGGTCTCGCCAAGTTGTCCAGGCAGGTCTCGAACCTGCGGGCTCAGGCAAGCCACTCACCTCAGCCTCCCAAAGCGCTGGGACTACCAGTTGAGCCACTGAACCTGGCTTGTTTTTTTTTTTTTTTAATCTTGGTGATCTGAATTCTTCTGCTGAAGTTAGAATTTAGAGTATCTCAGTAGGGCACAGTGTCTCCTATAATCCCAGCACTCTGGGAGGCTGACACAAGAGGATTGTCTGAGCCCGTGTGTTCGAGATCAGCCTGGGCAACATGGTGAGACCTCGTTTCTACAATAAATTAAAAAATTAGCTGGCAGTGCCTGTAGTTCCGGCTACTTGGAAGGCTGAGGCGGGAGGATCACCTGAGCCCAGCAGATTAAGACTACAGTGGCTAGGAACATGCCACTGCACTCCAGCCTAGGCTACAAAGTGAGACTCCAACACACACAAAAAAGAATTTAGATGATCTTGCCTTTTCAGGTCACTTAGGTGTGACATTAGGCTGTTTACTTGTGACCTTTCTGTTTTCTTGATTTGTGCGTGCAATGCTATGTATTCATGGCATCCCAAAGATTCTGATAAGACATGCCTTTTGTTTTTGCCAGGAATCTTTTTATTTCTGTTTTAATATCCTTGTTGACCCACTTCAGCACCATGTTTTTTAGTGTCCATGTTTTTATGTGTTTTGGGGGAATCTTGGTGGTGATATTTATTTTTATCCACTGTGATCTGAGAAGATGAATGGTATTATTTCAGTCTTTTGAGATAGTTCATGCTTAATTTATGTCCAAGAATGTGACCGATCTTGGAATATATTCCATGTGCTGATGAGTAGAATGTATGCGCTGTATATGGTGAGTGGAATGTTCTGTAAATGTCTATTAAATCCATTTCATTGAGCATCAACTTAAGGTTCCAGATCTCCTTGTTGGTTTTCTGACTCGATTATCCATCTAGAGTTTTGGTGGGTTATTTAGGTCTCCAACTCAAGCTCCAACTTCCTGATTTGACTGGTAAGATGAACTCACATCCGTTCTGGCTTGTAGCATTTCTGCAGGTAAGTCTGGAGCAATTTTTATGGGTCTTCCCCAGTATGCAATCTGACCTTTCTCCCTTGCTGTATTTATGATTTTTTTCTTCCATGTTTAGTTTGTGGAGATGGATTATTATGTATTATTTTGAGGATGGTCATCTCCTGTGATACTTTGCAATGGTTTTTTTAATCTCTTGTGATTGAATGGTTGCCACTCTAGTGAGATGCAGGAAGTTTTCTTGAATGATCTCATGGAATGTTTGTTCCATGGTATTTTCAGTTTTCCTTTCTGCTTCAGGGATACCAATTAGGTGTAGACTTGGCTTCTTGACTTAGTCCCATATCTGAGATTCTTTCCTCTGATTGGTTGATTCTACTCCCTAATGCATGTTACTTTGTTTTTGATTTCCAAGATGGAGTTGTTTCCATTATTTTAGAATTGGCTTTTCTGAAATTGGTCAACGCCACCTTTAATTCCTGTATGACTTCAGTGAGTTTTCTTTCCAGTTTCTCTTGATTCTCTCTTTTCATTTTAGCCATCCAATCTCTGATTTGTGTTACGGTCATTTGGGTAAGTCATTTGGAAGGGTTTCCATTGTTTGTGTTCTGACAGCTGTTTTGTCGGACTCTGTCTCTTTAGTACTCTGAGGGTCGCCTATATTTTTTCATTGATTTTTTTTCCCCTCATTTGTGACAGGCCTCTTTCTTCCTTCTCTGTAATTCCTTTTGGCTTTGTTATTTGGAAGCTAGTCAACAGTCCTTTGTTCTGCAACCCTTTCTGTGTCTCAATAAAGATTGCTCAGTGAGAGAGGGAAGGGCATTCACCTCCACCCTGTAGAAGGTTTCTCAACTGTAGCATCCCCTGCTGCCAGCTCTCTGCAGGGAGTAGTTGGGAAGATGGGCTTCCTGTCTGCTAGCCCAGAAGCCTTCCCACCAAGAGAGGCTTCTGGTGTCTTTTGCATCACTCTCTTCCTTTTCCAGTCTATACCCTGCTCTTGAAAAAAGCTGCTATGGGTGGGAAAGGGATCTGCCCTGAGGGCATGTAGGACTTAGAGGTAATTCTTCCTGATCTGACTGGGAATGGGCCAGGCACAAGCTGACCCAGTGATGGTTTTTTGTTGTTGTTGTTCCACTTGGGGTCTAGTTGCTTACCACTGTACCTTTACCAAGACTCCTCCCATGTGGGTCCAGCAACTTCTGCATGGCTAGAAGAGGATGGAAGGACCCAAAGCATCTCAGGTACACTCAACCACTCTCATTCACTGGATGGGGCATCAGTTCCTGTGAGAGCCTGGTGCACACAGTGAAAGATGGGGCATCTGCATCTGCCATCATTTTCTCATCTCTGTTTGTTCCAAAACTGGGTGCAGGGTGTTTAACCCATCTAAAAGTGTTTGGTGTCAAGTGGAACTTAGCAGGTGGAGCTATCACTGTGGGTAGAATTATGTCTTTGTATAAAGATTCATCCCATCACAAACACAATGTTGGCATAATCCAAGTGTCTGGAATTTAGTCCTATTAAAGTCTTGGTTGATTTTATTACCACTTATACAAAAAAAGCTTATAATGTTTTTATATCTTTATAATATATATTTTAAAGTTAGATATATTAAGAGCAATTAAAATTAACATTTTATCTTTGAAAAATAGACACAGACTTCTAAAACAAAGAGTAGAAACTACCTCAAGTAAGTTAACACCATGTTTGCCTTTTTGAAATATACGTACACCTACGTACACATTTATTATTGGAGAATTGAGAAAGACACTTAACTAACCTCAGTTTTATAATATCACATAATTGTAAATTTTATTCATCTGTAAAATAAGAGCATTAGGTTATAGCTGAGATTCCTGTAAGCTTGCTTTATTTCTGCAAAATAGATACCAGAGGTACCCCCTGACTAGAATGAAATGCCTCCTAGCTGTTCACACTAAGTAATTACTTTTATATAGTGCATTCGGTCTGAGGAACTCAAGACTCTCTGAGTTTTTAGTCTATCTAATTGTTAGAAAATCTCCATAAGATGAGTGTTATTATCATCATTCTTTAAGAAGTCAAATGCAGTCTTAGAGAAATGATGTTGCTTATTTATGGAAAGTCAAAGAATGGAGAGGCAGCCATAGCCAGGAATAAGCCTGACATCCACAAGTGTTTTCATTTGCTATACCTTATACACTTTTCAAGAAAAGCTTGACTGTATATATCACTTTTCTGGGTTTAGAAAAGTGATATATACAGTCAAGCTGTGACTGTGAGAGCCTGGTGCACACAGCGAAAGATGGGGCATCTGCATCTGCCATCATTTTCTCGTCTCTGTGTGTTCCAAAAGACCTTTCCAAAAGACCTTAAATGTATGGGAACATAGAGAGAAGAAAGGCTGGATCTGCTCACTAGATAGACAGAGAGCTACTCTTTAGTTAAACCCAGGTGATCTGTACCACTTAGATGTCCTAGATGCCCATTTACAAACTATTCTGAGAAGTGAGATGGTGGGGCAGAAGATTGTTAAGTATCCCAGAAAAGAGACTTACTACTGTCCTCCTTGAAAGATCTGGATTGTGCACACTTCTCTGGACCCAAGAGTCTCTCTC
This sequence comes from Tarsius wallacei, assembly GCA_963574415.1. Lineage (NCBI taxonomy): Eukaryota > Metazoa > Chordata > Mammalia > Primates > Tarsiidae > Tarsius > Tarsius wallacei. Next base: position 13,175 of record CAUYQG010226835.1, read on the forward strand.
AAGACTACGTCACTGAGAATTAAGGTCACAGAATTCCAAGCTTAGAATGTAACTTACACATCAGTCTCATTTTTTCAGTTTTACAGGTAAGAAAATAGCACAAGGCATAGAAAAATCCACTGATTTTTGAAGTCAACCAGAATGAATTTTAAAATAGAGTTCTGCCAAATTCATTACTTGTTAAATCTGGACTATGATTTCTCTACATTTTCTTGACTATGTAGCAGGGATAACAATACATTACTCCTATGAATGTTTCAGGCATTAGATAAAATTATTATGCAAAGGACCTATTGTGGAAAGAACACTTAGTTGGTATACAATTATTGCTAACCTGGAGAGCTTTGGAGATGGCTTTAACTAAATCACAGTTTAGTATGGTGTTCTGGGCTTTCAGTCTTGTGGTCTTAGTTCCCTATAAAACAAGACCACTACAGAAGGACCACTGCTAGCATTTTGTTACTAATCCTAAAAGAGTTCTAAGGTTTGTTTTTAGTCACTGGATTTATTAGAGTAAGCAAGGACTAAGAGCCTGGAGCAAATTACTATGGGGAATAAATTAGGCAGAGTGAAGAATGAAATTCATTGTTATGCAAACGCAGGTTAAAAATGCAGTTGTGTGAATTTTGTTTTGCTTTGTTTTAATGAAGGAGTGAGGTTTGTGAGTTTTAGCACATGCCCACAGAAGAGGCCCATTTCCACCTCAGAACTCATTTCCATGGAAGGCCTGTGCTAAACCAAAGGCAGCTGGTGAGTTTAGCACTTTTTGTTGTATAAGAAACTGTGAGGGAAAGAAGAGCAAGCATTTTGATTGGTCTCTCAGAGCAAAATTTGCAATAATTTTGCAAAACAAGATAACTGTGAGGTGATGGATATGTTGATAAGCTGGGTCATGATAGTCATTTTGCAATGTATACATATATCAAAGCATCACGTAGTAGCCCGTAAATGTACATATTTTTTATCTGACAACTATACTAAAATAAAGCTTGGAAAAAAGAAACAAAAAGAAAGTGACAATTGCTATGCCTTATACACTTCTCAAGAAAAGCTTGACTGTATATATCACTTTTATACATGAAATACAATTGCATGTGCACTAACCTCATGTTTGTAGACACAAAGTGATTCAACAATCAACAGCAATCTTATGAAATAAATATTCTTAAGATGTTTGCATAGGATTATAGTCTATGCAATTGATATTTTCTTGAAACAATATGGGTGAAAGGGTCAGCTGAGGCAAGGTGGGCCAGAGTTGGTGTCGGGCTGTGGGAATAATGCAAGATTGCAACCAAGTGAGAAAGTAGAAAGAAGACCGGGCTTGGTGGCTCAGCCTGTAATCCCAGCACTTTGGGAGGCTGAGGCGAGTGAATTGCCTCAGCACGCGGGTTCAAGATCAGCCCAGGCAACTTGACAAGACCTCGTCTCTATAATATATTGAAAAATTAGCCTGGCATAGTAGTGTATGCCTGTAGTTCTGGCTACTTGGAAGGCTGAGGCAGACGGATAGCCTGAGTCCAGCAGATGGATGCTGGAGTGTCTGTGAGTGTGCCACTGCACTTCAGCCTGGGTGATGGAGTAAGACTCTGATTCAAAAAAAAAAAAAAGAAAAAAAAGAAAAGAAAGAAAGAAAGAAAGAAAGAAGTAAAGTTTATTGTTCACCTTTCACAGATTGGAAAGGGGGCCAACACTCAGAGGCAAGTGTGGTCTTGAAGGGCCATGAAATGGGTATTTTTAAGGACTTTTGGGTGGGGAGATTTTGGCCCAAAGGAGTGTCCAGGGCTGCAGTTCTTTGATGTTGATTGTGGTCACATGAGTCTTAGATCTTGAGATCTCCAGACATTAGCATCTCATGCCCTAAGATGGTGGGCTAGATGGGAGTAGACAAGGGGAGGGGGTTTTCCTGTAAGACACTTTGTCAGACATTTGCAATCCGCAAACTCCTTGATTAAAGGTGGTCTTATTATCATTTTTGTGGCTTTGATCAGCCAAGGAGTGATCTTTGACCTTGTGCCTTGACTAGGAACCTTAAAGTTTACTAGAGTTTATTTTGCTAAATAATGAATTGAAAGGTTGGGCTGTCCTGATCTTGTATCTGGAGGAGATTTGCTGAGGGGGCAGGGTAGGCTGTCACTTGGCCTGCAGTAGAATATCTTAACGCTTCCTAAAAACCTGCCTATTGGAAATTTATCTATCTATGTCTAACCTGTACTCAATTCAAAGCATGTCGGGGGTAAAGTCTAAACAAAAATGGCCATGCTAAGGCAAAGAGACTGCGTTAAATTAAGTTTATTCTAGATTTCTGTAGGTACCTCCTTTCAAAGGGCAAGCATAATTTTTTATAAAGTAAAACTTTTGCCATGCCAGGAGAGAAAAAGTTTAAAAGAAATTCCCTGGTCAATTCTTCTGTAAAAGTTATTTATTTCATTTTAATATTGATTGATTGATTGATTTTTGAGTCAGGATCTCACTCTCTCACCCAAGCTGGAGTACAATGACTTGATTACGGCTCACAACAGCCTTGACTTCCTGGACTCAGGTGATTCTCCCATCTCAGCTTCCTAAGTAGCTGGGGCTACATATGCACACCACCACACCCAGCTTATTTTTTTTATTTTTGTGGAGACAAGGACTCACTCTGAGGCCTAGGCTGGTCTGGAACTCCTGTTCTCAAATAATCCTCCCACCTCAGCCTCGCAAAGTGCTGGGATTACAGCCACGAACCAGCAAGCCTGGACTATTTTAATATTTATCTATATTTTGTGAACTGCTTCACCCTGAGATAGACTTTTTGCTAATGAATTCTTACTTGTCAAAAAGTAAATTCTTTTAGAGCTTAAATTGCACCAGACACAATTAAGCAGGCAAGGAAGACTTTAATCTACTGTAGTAATAGGAAGAAAGCCAGAACTCCGTCCTCAACTCGACCAAAAGAAAGGGCTGGAGAGGGTTTAAGAGCTGAGGCTGAGGGAGTGTGGGGAGGATCTCTTAAGGTATCTGTTTGCTAATTCTCTCACCCAAAGAGAAAGTAAATTGTATCCTTTGGGACTGAGGATAGTTTTACAACTTGGAGAAAGCTAGGCTCCTATCCTCCTACTGAAACTGAGAAAAAGGTGTGCTATTTTTCTTGATGATTACATTTCAAAGCAGCGGCTCCCAAGTCTTTGAGAAAGCCAGTCCTGGGTTGCAAAACTGGAGGTTTTTAATAAGATTTACATCTCAAAGGAGTAGAGGAAGAATTTACAATTGCAAATTTTTTTTTTAAAGGTTTTCTAGACAAGAAAGGTAAGGGTCCTACAGGCATGGAGAGCCTGCCTACCATTTTTTTGTAAAACTGAGGGAACATTAAGGCCACCTTGGTCAGACTTATCATAAAGGGAATTTAAAAAGAGAAACTGGGCTCCACTGCACTTTAAAATGTTCCGTGAGCCTGGCTAGGTAGATCAGCCTGTAATCCCGCACTTTGGGAGGCTGAGGTGAGTGGATTGCCTGAGCCCGCGGGTTCGAGACCCGCCTGGGCAACTTGGAGAAACCTCATCTCTACAATAAATCAAAAAATTAGCCGGGCGTGGTAGCGCGTGCCTGTAGTTCCAGCTATTTGGAAGGCTGAGGTGGAAGGATCGCCAGAGCCCAGTGGGTCGAGGCTGCAGTGGCCGGGAGCGGGCCTCTGCACTCCAGTCTGGGCAGCAGAGTGAGACTCCAAAAAAAAAAAAAAAAGTTCCATGATATTTCAGTACCTAAAATGTGTCTTTCCACAGTCCCATCTGACATCCCCATCTTTTCCCTTCTCACATAATTATACAGCTCTCCCCCACCCATAAACACAGATGCAAGTCACTCTTGACCCTTCCTTGTGAAGTCCTCATACTGGAAAACCTTCTAACTTTGTTCCTCTGTGAGACCTCCTTGCCTTCTGCATCTCACCTGTGTTCGGGAGTGTGGGGGGGGGGCGGGCACACGACATGCCTGATGTCATAACCTGTATCCATACCCCAGTGGGAGGTTAATGACAGATTATTGTGTCATCTTTCTGAGAATACCTGCATTTGTACAGCAGACATTTGAACGCAATGTCCAACTCATTAGACAGGCTCTCTAGAAGTGAACAAAATTGCTACCTGTGAAATGTGGATAAGGCAGACAATTCAGGATGAAAGTGAGGTTCTGGTGAGCGTAGTCTCCAGGGCCTCCTCTAAATTTTAGCACAGTGCTTTCCCTGGATGACAGACCAAGGCATTCTTTCAGAACCAACAGTGGCACCATGACATCCCAGATGACTGACTACAAATCATTGTATCACCCCCACTCCTGTTTTGTGGGTGGAGGGGGCATGGTGGGAGGAAGGTGAAGAAGACAAGCAGCAATGTTCGGAGCACCTTCAAGCTTTTTTTCTTATGTATATTTTCTTTTATTGTCCTCACGAAATCCACTCTCTCCTCACACAAAATTATTTTGAAAACATAAATAAATGTTTTTTTTTTTTTACAACTAAACACCAAAGAAGATATCAGAAAGTTCTAGGATAGACTCAGGGCATAAAGTTTCATCGATCAAATCAGAACTCCCTGATTCATAGCACACCATGAACTGGCACTTTGTCTCATTCAGCAATCTTCTGCTTAGGAGCTTGGAATAAGAAAACGAAGCAAGCCGGACTCGGTGGCTCAGCCTGTAATCCCGCGCCTTGGGAGGCCGAGGTGAGTTGATTGCCTGAGCCCGCGGGTTCAAGACCCACCTGGGCAACTTGGCGAGCCCTCATCTCTACAATAAATCAAAAATCAGCCGGGCATGGTAGCATGCGCCTGTAGTTCCAGCTACTTGGAAGGCTGAGGAGGAAGGATCACCGGAGCCCAGCAGGTCGAGGCTGCGGTGACTGGGAGCGGCCACTGCACTCCAGTCTGGGTGACAGAGTGAGACTTCGACTAAAAAAAAAAAAAGAAAAAAAAACGAAGCATCCATTCCCGTTCTCCCTCAAAGTAGGATCAAAAAGATATTACTAAAAATACAGACAGGGAGGACCTCTTCGGAAACTTTGTACTTTAGAACACTGGAATTTATGTTTCCTTCCATTATTATGTACTTCTCATAAATATCATAAATCTCTGCTTCTGATTTTGTAAATAATTATTTGTGAATATAAAAATTCACATTTGAGGGTTCACAAATGTCAATGTGTTTTTAAAAATCTACAGAGTCCCCAGAGAGACATCATGGGAAACAGCAGCGTCTTCTTATCCATCACTGGGGTCCTCTTCCTCTGGCAACAAAATTCAACAGCATTGATCTCTTCCCTACACATCTGCCCTTCATATATTGGGTTCACTGCTGAGGTTGAGTGTTACTGGCTATTTTTTCCCTGCTGGTGAACAGAGGCTTCAGAGTAATGCAACCCTGATGTTTACCACCCTTACACTTCTCCCTGGAACTGGGAAGGCATCACTCTTACAGGAGAGTACCTAGCTTAGAGGTAGTGATACAGAGACCCTCTAATGTCTGTCCATATTGTCACAGTTCCTAGAGAAGGGCATGCCCAGGGCGCAAGCACTCCTGTACATTCCTGAACAATATTCCTGATCTGCTATGTACTCCCAGTGAGTAGATTTGGGGATCATCTATGTCCTATCAAGTGAAAGATGCAAATCTCCTTTTACTTCCTTTTTCTGAGTGGTTATAAGTTTGAATAATACAGTTTCAATGTAATCGTAAGCCTTGTGAATTATATAACTTTTGTATCAATATAATCATAAGCTTTGTGATTTGTATAACCTTTGCACAATGCATGATGTCTTAGGCCCTTTACTCTAGGGCAAGCTTGATTGCTGCTTTGGCTGGGCCCTGCTGATAAAAGCTATAAGATACCTCTGATACCTGGCACCGGGAAGTCTGGACAGAAAATGTCACTATCAATAAAGGTGGCTAAAACTCAAGTTCCATACAATGCTCTGCTGGTCACAAGGGTAATGTATAGGTACCAACAACTCTGGACTAGAAAAGTGAACTGTAAAAGCCTAGAGGTGAGCAGAACCATTTTGAAAGACCTTGAGTCTGGCTCTGCTCCCTGGATTCCAACTCAGATATAAACTCCTTTCTACCTGCCCCTTTGATTTATTGGTATCAAGGGGAGCAACCCAGCGTTACTTGGACCATAACAATAGGGTCTCTTGTAGGTTCTCTGAGTCTTGTAATTATCTGCCTTTCATTACTGCAAGCCACCTGTGGTAGGGAGGAGATATGGGGGAGAGGGGTAGAAATTTTAAACTTTAAAGAAATAGTCATCTCAAGAAATATATGAAGCAGGGATTCTGAGGCCAGCCTGGGGATCATAGGGAGACCCCATCTCTACCTAAAATTTAAAAATTAGCCAGGCATGGTGGAGCACACCTGTAGTCCCAGCTACTTGGGGGGTTGAAGCAGGGGGATTGCTTGAGCCCAGGAGTTCAAGGCTGTGGTGAGCCATGATTGTGCCACTGCACTCCAGCTCAGGTGACAGAGCCAGACCCTGACTCAAAATAAGAAAAAATACAAAATATTATTTTTAAAATATTTAAATACATTATTTAAAAAAATAATGTATGGTTCTTTTCCAGAATCAATAGGCACACTCTTCTTCTTGGGGTAATAACTACAGTGATCTCACTTTTAAAAATTTTGCTAAAAGCTAGGCATTGTGCTATATTATCTGCCAGGTTTTCATTTTAAATTGGAAAGCTGACTACCGTTTTAACTGGAAAACTAAGTTCATTGTGAAGGTAATAAGTGGCAGAGCAAGGTGTGGTTCCCTTGTCCCTCTGACTACCAGCCCATGCTCAGGCTGCCTCTAACTCTAGTCTTATAGAATCTATCAGAATAGGGAGTAGTTAATTCTAGAATCCCGTGCAAGAGAGAAAAGACCAGGAGTTTGAGTGTCACAATGAAATGGTTTTGAATGCCGACTCTGCAATATACTCGATGTATAACCTTAGACAAGTTGTTTAATACTTCTTACTGTCAGTTTTCTGTCCTATAAAATATAAGAAATTGTCATGAGAGCTCTCAGTAGAAGGCCCAGGCTGTATTAATAGGCTCACAGTAACTATTACTTTTTTTCCTTCCTAGAGTACTGGGGAGGAAAAAACATATTTTTCTTAACTAGAAATTGAGAAAAAATAATGAGTAAAATTGCTGGTATCTCATAGAGGGAATAGTGTACCCAAATATGATGCTAAAAGCCATTACTTGGGAAACAAAATATAATAGGATCTTTTTGGAAATAGAGGTCATTGATGAGGGAAAAACATCCGGGTTAGAGCAGGTTGGAGAGAAGCAAGATTTGTGAATAAATATTTCTAAAACAATGGAGAAAGGGGAAAAAAATTAGAAAAGGGATAGCCAGTTTGATAAAGTGCTGGCCAATTCCCACGTACAGAATATTGCTCATCAAAGACAAACACGGCTGGGCTCAGTGGCTCAGCCTGTAATCCCAGCACTTTGGGAGGCCGAGGCGAGTGGATTGCCTGAGCCCATGGGTTCAAGACACGCCGGGGCAACTTGGCCAGACCTCATCTCTACAATAAATCAAAAATTAGCCGGGCATGGTAGCGTGCACCTGTAGTTCCAGCTACTTGGGAGGATCTCTGGAGCCCAGCATATCGAGGCAGCGGTGGCCGGGAGTGGCCACTGCACTCCAGTCTGGGCAACAGAGTGAGACTCCAATTCAAAAAAAAAAAAAAAGACAAACACAATTATCCCACTACATTGTATTACACTTTTGTCCTCTTCTCAATAAAAATAAAAACCAGAAATATTGTTTCTTGCTGAGAAAAATATATAGGCTAGTTTAAATCCAGCCACATATTTTCTTCCAGTGGAAATATTAGTATTTTCCTGGTAAATCTGCATTAACGTTCCATGATATATGTTCCCATTGTCCTTCAGGAACAAACAAGGTAAGATTTTTTTTTAAGTAATGTGCAAAATGGAAACATATGAAAAATAGTTTCTTAAGTAGCGATGTATAGTTGTTAATGGGCTATGACAAAGTATTTTTCTAGTCTTCCATTTCCAATCCATATTTCTGAATTGCTCTGTGAGATTTTGCATGTTTCACAGATTTCCCCAAATGATTATGCGGCAGTAATAGAATAAGGAGCATCTGTAACAGACTGATTGTATCACACAGTGTTTACTGAGAATGAAGGGCTGTCACATGCACACTGATGGGAGAAATAAGCTTGAAGATTACTATTATTAAACAACCAACTGTTAAAAGACCCACACAACGTATTAAAGGGAAATACAGAATAAATTGGTTTCCTTGCTTAATCCAAATATTTTGGAATTCATCCACATTAAGCTCTTACTTTTTCTCACCATGGTCCTTGATTTTGTGATAAGTTTGCATACATTATTTTTCCCTGAGGTACCTTTAGTTTAATTACATTTTACTATTAAAAAGTATTAAAGCCTGTTTCTCATAATCCTTAGGAAACCTGGTGTGGAAACACATTGCCTCCATAAGGCTTCCCTGAAGGAGCCTGGACAACTTTACTTGGGCAGGTTTAGAGACAATATAGCCATCCAGAGAGGGTAAGGAGAGGGGCTACAAGAAAGAACAGAAAAAGGGGGGGGTTCGCAGCATGGATCAACCCTCCTCCTAAGGCTCGTCTCTTCCGGGCGGCATCACGCAATAATGAAGTTAGAGGTTATGACACCTGTGTTCTATTTTGAAATCTATTGGCTGATCTGAGGCTCATCATATTGTTTGATAATATTGCAATTTTTTATTTTCCTTATTCTATATGTAAGGACTCTCATTTAAAACACCAAAAATGGCCGGGCTTGGTGGCTTAGTCTGTAATCCCAGCAATTTGGGAGGCTGAGGTGAGTGGATTGCCTGAGCCAGCAGGTTCGAGACCCGCCTGGGCAACTTGGCGAGACCTCATCTCTACAATAAATCAAAAATTAGCCGGGCATGGTAACGTGCACCTGTAGTTCCAGCTACTTGGAAGGCTGAGGCGGAAGGATTGCCAGAGCCCAGCAAGTCGAGGCTCGAGTGGCCGGGAACGGTCACTGCACTCCAGTCTGGGTGACAGAGTGAGACTCCAACTCAAAAAAAAAAAAAAACCACCAAAAATGTCTGGCTGTGATGGCTCACACCTTTAATCCCAGCACTTTGGGAGGTCAAGTGCTCCCAAGTTGTGATTTGCGAGAGGATGGTTTGAGCTAGAGACCAGCCTGGTCAACATAGGAAGAACCTGCTTCTATTAAATAAATAAAAAAATGACAAGTGTCAGAAAGCTTACTATCCATCTGAGCTGAGCTCAGAAGCTTCTCATGTCCCCATGGCCTCCCCAGCATTGTCTGAGTGTTAGGCTGGGCTCTAGGTGTACGGAGACGAGAAAGGCAAAATCCTCTCTGCCAAGTAATTTACAGTCTCGTGGAAATGTCCATTCTTATTACCTACTGCACACTGACAGATGGTCTTGAAGAAAAGAGAGCATCAAGCTCTGCTAGTCATTCTGAAGAGAAGAAGTCGAAAAACATGGTGTGTCATGATACGGAAATCATCCTGATGAAATAAACACGAAATGACCGAAACTACATATTTTAAGGTAGCTTGTAATCTTCTGGTTTTTTCTGTTGTCTTTCCTCAGATGAATTAACCCAGTGCTTATTTGATCTGCAATTGCCAATCACCCATACTCACAGTATTTAACAAAATCGAGACCTACTCTCTTCTCAGAATGCACCACACAGAGATTTTTTTAAAGCATTAATCAGAATGTAGCAAAACACACCAGTCACCTTGCACTGGAACCTGAGAAGTGCTTTCAGAGCCATAGCTCATGCTGCGAGGTCATTAGCAGTGCCTCCATGCACAGCAAAGTGTTTTTGCCACAGGTAATAATGACAATAGTTATTTCTAATGTTTTCCAATTATAGCATGAATGAACCAGCCAGTGTTTCTATCAGGCCAAAGCAAAGGGGCTTTTGTTGTTGTTTATTTTGTTCTACATTTCTTGCTTAGCAGCAGAGATATTTTTAAACTTCTAAATAACTCATGTGAAAAATAATCTAAAATATGGACACAGATATAAGTAAGTGTCTAGAAAGCTATGTCACTTCCAAAAGGAAGTTCCCCAAGTCTCCTGTGTTGGTAACTTTACAGGTCACCTTAAAAGACATCCAGCATTTCTCCTTTAAAAAATGTCCCATTTATGTCCCCAAAGTATTTCCAATTTACCTCTCTGTGCTACCATTCCTCTGTCAGTCTGGTAGAATACAGTTAGTTGGTTGAGTTATGTTAACTGTTTTACTGTCATCTAGTTGTAGAGACAAAAACAGACAGGTTTTTATTCCAGCCCAATGACCTGATAATGCAGTCCCAGGTAAGGTGGCACATTTCCTCAGGTCTTAGTTTTCTCATCTGTAAAATGTGACAAATAAGCAGACATTTTTTGCAGAATGAAGCAAGGTTAGCTTATGTGACAATAGCAAACAATGCCTCACTCAATGACTTTAAACAGTAAGATTTTTTTTTTCTTTTCTTTTTTGAATTGGAGTCTCACTCTGTCATCCAGGCTGGAGGGCAGTGGCACACTCCCAGCCACTGCAGCCTCGATCTGCCGGGCTCCACGATCCATCCACCTCAGTCTTCCAAGCAGCCGAAACTACAGGTGCTGTCTACCACGATGGGCTAATTTTTTGGTGTATTGTA
>CAUYQG010226836.1:0-25929 GCA_963574415.1 Tarsius wallacei
ACGCCTGTAGTTCCAGCTACTTGGAAGGCTGAGGCAGAAGGATCGCCGGAGCCCAGCAGGTCGAGGCTGCGGTGGCCGGGAGTGGCCACTGCACTCCAGTCTGGGCGACGGAGTGAGACTCCAACTCAAAAAAAAAAAAAATCTCATTGTCAACATCTGGGTGGGAGATAGACCAGGAAGGATTGTAGAAAGAGATGAAAAGTCATACAGTAGTTCATCGAGCCATACAACATAATTCCAGAGAGTGGCCAGATATTTCCTGGAAGAAATCCTGCAAAACAAGTTTAAGAATATAATTGGCTTTAAAGATAAACATAAAAAGTAGGTCCTTTTGAGTATGCAACTATAATGAATGGAGTTTTCAGGGCTGTGTAAGCATAGAAAATTGCTGGAAATGGTGTCATTAAGGAGATGAGCATGTATGCATCCATCCAGGACTGTATTCTAAATTGGCTGGCAGCCCTGGTTCACCCACTTTATTTGGGTTTTCTCACTCCTCCAGAGAAATGGTCAGCTGACTGCGGGCAATAAAGCATCACTATCTGTGAACAGCACATTCCAGAAAACACTTGTGTGGCAGTCAGCAGCAGCTGCTGCTTGGAAAGAGATAACGGGTTTCCGTCAATCACTCAGAGTAGAAAGTGATGTCTGGGGTCACAGCCCACTTATTCAAGTGTGGCCTCCTTTTGTCTAGAGTGGAGACTCTCATAGCGGAGGTTTATGAGGAAATGGCACAAGGCATTGGCATTTACTAATCACCTACGATTTCCCAGATATTTTGCATTAATTCCTTACAACAATCCTATGAGGTATATATTACTTCCCCACTTTACAGATAAAGAAATAGAGATTCAGGGAGGTTAAGTAAGCTAGCCAAACTTTCATGGTTATCAAGAAGGGGTTTTGAAACCCAGACTGGTCTGATTCCAAGGTCAGCTCTCTTATGTAAAAGAAACTGTATCTGACTCATGATGCATAATTGTCCATACTTAGATTGTGTATGACCTTGGAGTCAGAAAGTAGCATTAGTAGTAGAGAGAAGAGGACAAGGAGGGTGAGGAGACCCAGGAAAAGGAGGAGCAGCGGCAGCAGGCATTTTTGTGAGATTTCCATGTTCTGGGCATTTTATAAAGATTGGCTCATTTAATAATCATAACAGCCAAACGAGGTAAATCTTTTTATTATGATTCAAGACATAAGACCTTGTCTTTTCTCCCTTTGTGGCTGGAGAGAGAGTGTGTGATTGTGTTTTGAGTAGGAGGGTTACAGATGGCTACTTGGGCTGGTGTTGATAGTGATGAAATGGCTGTGATGAGCTCTGGGCTCCATCATTGAAACTAAACAGGAGGGATCTTTTAAACCAAAATCTAGGCTGTCAATAACCATGGAACTTTTTAAACTCAGCACATCTTGCTTGAGCATTTGTCCTCTCCACTGGGTAGAGCTGTCACATGAGACATTGGTAGCCAGTTGGGTCTATAAATATGATGGTCCTGCTAATTTTTTTTTTTACATTATGGAGTTGTATCTACTAACATAAGAATCTTATTTATTATTAGAGATTATTTTTCTAGTGTTAGTCCTACGTGTGTGTATATATATATTTAAATGCATATATTATTTTTCTTTAAATTTTTTTATTTTAAATATGTGAAGTACAATTCAGGGTTAGTTATACAAATGTTCATTATGCAGGTACCCTTTTGATGAGGTGTGCCTCCCCTCCCCTGGCGGTTTCCCACTACTGCCAATCCTGCCCCCTCCCACCCCGCCCTGGCAGTTTCCGACTACTGCCAATCCTTTTCTTATAGTATTATGATAGTTGTTCAAGGTCCGCTTATGAGTGAAAACAAAAATACATATATTCTTGAAGGCCATTTTCCAGATACACAGTACTCACCAAGGACGCCCCTACAAGTGTTTATATGGATGAGTATATATTACACAGCCCAGGGGATTATGTGAAGCCATTACTTCGTTTGGACCAGAAAGAGATTTCCATCAGTCGAGGTTTTTCCCTCCTCAATTCCTGTCACCGCTCGGCTCATCCCCCAGGGTGGCCGCATTAGATCCTGCGTAGACTTAGGGTCCTGGTTCTCTTTCTCTTTCAGGTGTGTAACACTGAGTAGGTATCACTCTCATTAGGTCATTGTGTACTTCTCAACTAATTTAGCATCAGATTTGCATTAAGTTCTGTCAATTGTTACCAGCTGAAAACCCCACCACAGGTCATGTACTAAGCTTAATTGTATCTGTCACTTTTACCCTAACTCTGGCAGCTGCCTTCTGCTCAGCGATGGGAATGTTCCTAAGGGAAAGAACCAGCACCCCTCCGAGACTCATCCAGGAAATCGATTTTTACTTTCGTTCTCAACTTGCCCTCGAAACACAGATGCTGTGCTTAGAAGACTAATTGATCATTTTATTTCAATTGCATAGAAATGATGTTGAAAAAGTGAGCAGACCTCGGGCCATTAGAGCTCAATACTTGGCAGAAAGCCATCTGCTTATCAATTAAAATTAGAAACTCAAATCCCTACTGTTTCCAATTGTCGTGGAAATAAAGAAAAATGTACCCCCAAGTGGGACTGTATTGACCACCAAATTTATTCTTATAAAACTATGTCTAATGCACTGTTTATAATATTAGCATTGTCAATTGAGCAGAAATCTGCTGGTTCTCATAGCTAATAATTTATATGTATTTTCCTTTACCACAAGCCGTAAGTGAAATGTGATATTCTTTATAGGCTATAGATCCAATTCCCTTTTCTACCACATACTTTACATGAAATCATATACTGTTGTTATCCTTTGTGTAATTTAATAACTTTCTTCCCACACTGTTCTTTATATTTTACAAACAAAATGACATTTGGATGGTTAGCAGTGAAGGAAGACCAGAAAATCCAAAGTACTCGGGAAAAAAGGTCCAAGCCCAGGACTTTCTTTGTTAAATTACCACCTCCATTTTGCATTTAATTGTCATTTTCAATCAGAATTCTGTCAGTTCCAGTTATGTGCCTTGCCCTGTGCTTGGTATTATACTTGAATCTTTAAAAATAGTAAAACATGGGACTGGCCCTCAAGGAAAACAGAAACAGATGTGAAAACTGAGTACAATCAAAGGCCAACCAGCATCAATAACAAGGCACTGGTAGGATGTTGTCACAGTGCAGAGAAAGAAGGGATTATTTTAGACTAAAAAATGCTAACAGGATTCATGGAAAAAGTAATAGAGTCTGGTGAAGAAATAAAAAGAACTTTAATATACAAAAAGACCAAAAAAAAAATAAAAAAAAGGATGTCAGAGTCTCCCAGCTAAGGGAAGAAAACATGACATGACAGGGCATAGAAGTTCAGTTGTATTCAGGGAATGGGTTGGGAGTCAAGGGGAGATGAATGAGGAGACGAGAGGGGAGAGTTAGGAATGGCAGATGTTGATTGGTCTTAGATGTTATTGTAGAATGCAAAAGTAGTCACAAATTTCTTCTCAACCCTTAATGCACACAAATCTCCCCTTTTAAACATAGACTTTGTTTTTTTTTTTTTCAAGAATAAAAAGCATTTTAGGTTTACAAAAATTTGTGCAGAAAGCACTGAGGTTTCCCATGTAATCCCTCTCCTCCCTCCATGCTCCCACACGGTTTTCCCTATTAGTATCTTGCATTAGTGTCATACATTAATCACAATTCATGAACCAACATTGACACATTATTATTATCTAATGTCTAAAGCTTGCATTAGTGTTCACTCTGTGTTTTGCATTCTATGGGTTTTGATAAATGCATAATGTTATGCATCTAACATTACAGTATCATATGGAACAGTTTCACTGTGCTAAAAAATCCCCTGTGTGTCATCTATTCATCTTTTCCTCCTTCTCTCAACCTACTGGCATTCATTGATATTTGACTGTCTTATAGTTTTGTCTTTTCAAGAATGGCATGTGAAGCCTCTTCAGATTGGCTTCTTTCACTTAGCAATATGTATTTAAGATTTTCCCGTGTCTTTTCATGGCTTTATAGCTTATTTCTTTTTATTGCTGATTAATATTTCATTGCCTTGATCTTTATCTATACACCTATTGAAGGACATCTTGGTTGTTTCAAATTTGGGTAATTGTGAATAAAGCTGCTGTAGTCATTCATGCACATTCCTTGTTAATGTGACTTTGCAGATTCTCCCAGCAACATATGATGTCTGTTTCTCTACCCCTTGAAGCCAGGACCAATCTGCTGGTTGATGAGACACAAGGCCCAACTGTCCCTGGTAGTCCAGGCTGACAGTCAGTGAGGCCACCCTAAGTTATTCAGTCGATGGATCTGCCAGCTGACTGCAAACACATGAGAGATAGAGGTCAGCAAAACTGGCTCAGACTGGAAGAACCACGCAGCTGGTCTCTCAGCTACATAAATGGTTGCTATTTTAAACCACTAAGTTTTGGAATAGTTTGTTAACCAGTGAAAGCTAACATACCAATGCCGTGCTAAACGTAAACTAGTCTATATTTTATTATGAAGGATGTTAGACATAGGATACAGGATGTTTAGGAGATTATTGTCTTTAGTCTACAGTACAAGTGATAAGAACCAAAACTTTTGGTTGATCTGGCATTAAAGATATTATTGCAGAGAATACTATAAAAAAAAAGAGCATCCATTTTTCTTCATGGAGTTTAAAATAATGCATCATCCTTAAATTTAAAAATCAACAAATATCAGTGCAATATATACATATCAATCTCATTTCATTCAAAAAGAAACACAGACCTATGATAAGAACATTTCTGTGAAACTTCTATAATCATACTGACCAATTTTTTGAATACTCATAGTTCCTTGTAAGAGAGGATTTCTGCCTTTCTCAAAATAAATATTTCAAGGCAAGCACACGATATCATCAACAAAAGTATAGACACAAAAAAGCTTGAACTACTTACTGCACTTTATCCTAGAGGCCAAACTTGGACTGGAATCAGGAGATTAGAAGTTGAAAAGTAGTATAAAGAGGATCATAACTAGAAACTTGACAGACAACTTTGACTGAGTAGGGATAGACCCATGGGGCACACTCAGCGTCGGGAGGAGGGAGACCAATAAGGCAGGAATAAAATGGTAACAGGAGAGCAGAGTGAAAGATAGTCATTGACAATTGGTGTTCCAGAAAGGTGGCTTTTGAAATGTCAAGGAAGTCCTGTAAGAACAATTGTGGTGTCTTGGCAAGTGGACTGAGCCTGGCTGCAGAGAAATCTGTAGACATTTTACGGGCAGATAAATAGAATTGTGTTGGTGATAAGGTGACTTAGCTAAAGAAAGCTCACCCCACTGTGTCACTGGATCAGATCTTGGGTCTAAGGAAGCAGCCTGATCATAAATGCCAAACTGTGTGGAATGTCCTTTCTCCACGTATACATATGACTCATACTTGCTTCAAATGCCAACTGTCACAGAGAACTTTTCTGACTAAAGCTACTATAATTCCCCCACCTCCTATGGGATCTCATATTTTGCTCTACTTTTCCTCACACTTATCACTTTTGGGTATTTTTTGTATATTTTTTTCTTTGTCACATTATCCCCACCAGAATGCATGACCCATAACAGCAAAGGCATAATTCCCTGGCGTACCCTCAGGGCATACACAGTTGCTGGCCTTGGGCACTCATTACATATTTTATTTATGTTACTATTGTTATTATTGTTGTTATTTGAATTAGAGTCTCACTTTATCCCCCAGGTTGGAGTACAGTGGCACGCTCGCAGACACCACAGCCTCAACCTGCTGGGCTCAAGTGATCCTTCCACTTCAGCCTTCCAAGTAGGTGGAACCACAGGTGTGAGCCACCATTCCTGGCTAATTTTTTTGATTTGTTGTAGAGTTTGTCTCGCCAAGTTGCCCAGACTGGTCTCCAACCCCTGGGCTCAGGTAATCCTCTCACCCTGGGATTACAGCTATGATCCACTGTGTCTAGCCTCAATACATATTGTAGACATACTGAGCAACCCAAATAATAGTAAATTAATGAATAAATGAGTTACATGAAAGCAGGGCAAGGCAAGGGGTTCTGTCCTGCCTCAGTCTGGAGTGACTCAGGTTTTAGGTTTCTTGCAAGCCTACATGTAGTTAGCACCTATAGACTCATCTATAAAAAAGTAAGGTGGGCATGGTGGCTCATGCCTGTAATCCCAACACTTTGGGAGGCCAAGGTAGGAAGATTGCATGAGCCCAGGAGTTCAAGACCAGCCCAGACAACACAGTGAGGCCTCATCTCTATACACAGACACACACACACCAAAAAAGAATAGAAAAACAAGCCAGGTATGGTGATGCAGAGGTGAAGGCTGCAGTAAACCATGATGGTGCCACTGCGCTCCAACCTGGGCAATCAAGTGAGACCCCAGTTCAAACAAACAGTCACACAAACAAAAACAAAAACCTAAGATACACAGAATCAAGAGATGGTATGACAGTTGACAGACAATGATAATCAAAATCCTACACTCGTTTTGTTGATTCTGTTGATGGTAAGACACATCATGCTAAAAAGTGTGTATGGAGAGGTATACCTCAGAGCTGATGAAATGCAGTATTATCAAATTCAGAGTAATTCTCTTAGTTAATTACTACTGACCTGAAGTTGAAGATGGAGAAAAAGAATTCAGATTGAAATCAATACTTAAACTGTGACAGATACTGCTATTTTCCTATGCAATATCCATCTTTCTCTTCCTTCTTAATGACAAATTCCTGGGTTTTATCTTGAGCACATTGTCTTTCAGAATTAAAGACTTTATTTCCCAGATTTTCTAACGTTATAGTGGTGTGATCTTGTGACTAAATTGTGGCCAAATGAGACATAGATAGGAGTGTTGTGGGGGACTTCGGAGAACATTGGCTAAAAAGAGCTAGAATTTTAAGGGGGTATAAAAAAGACAATAAATAAAAATTTTAAAAGAGCTGACTCTGTAGGGAAGGGCTCATTTTTACGAGTGCTCTGCAATTCTTCACATAACCCTCAACTAGAACATGATGACTGGAAACCCTGGAAAGTCTAGCAGCCTTTGGGGATGCAAAATGATACTGAGACTAGGACGGTGAGGCAGAAAGATAAGAGCCTGTGTTATGGGAAAAACCTAGGAGTGTACAGAAGAACTATACAAGTCCAGCTTGCTGTCAAATGAGTTTATTAGGGCTTACATACAGGGCACTCCTGGGTGGCAACAGTACAGCTCTGAAGATCTGCCTCACCATCAGTCTCAGAGCTGCTTTAAGCTACTTTTCTGGCTCTATACTTACTGGGTGCTACGAGACTATTTTACTTGGTGTTCTCAGGAACACCTGCTCCTTGACTGGGAGCCATGGCCTTGGCTCACCCAGCCTTCAGGGTTCAAGTAGTAGACACACACCTTTCAGCAACCTGGGGGAGGACCCAACCCCCAACAGCCCCTTCCCCAATAACTCCACAGCATCATCAGGCAGCCCACCTCCAGATAAAGGCATAAGTGAAAGACAACTTCTGTCCTGTTTGTTGCTTTTGTTATATGCAGTTGAACCTAACTCTATCAAATATACCTGGCTTCAAGAATTATAACAAATAGGTTATTAATAGAAGAAAAAAGGCTGGATTTATGTTCAGAAAGCATAAATTTCTGTTGCAGGTTTCCCTGACAATTGTTATCATTTATAGCTGGAAAAGTAGTTTTAATCTGTCTAAGATTTTGTTTCCTCCATTTGAAAATTTGAACAAATAATGCCTGTTTGTAAAGTTGTTCTGAGAATTAAGTGTAAAACTGAATATGAAAAGTGTGTTATATACTTTAGAGTATATATAGCCACTTATAAATTTCAGAGGGGGTGGCTTTGTAAAAAACAAGTTAGTCCTTGCCTCTGCTGGCCTGTTTAAACATTCTGAAGAAACAATCATCCTATAATTTAATTGATATTTAGGGGCCACCTACTATGTGCAAATCTGTATTGAAAATTCTGGTACAAATAATATTACCAATCATTTCAAATCTAAATAGAAGGGAGAAACTTTGTTTTTTAATCAACTGTAACACAGTCATGAATTACTTCTGCTCCCCTCACAAATAAACTAAATGATGCAAGTAACAAAAATTAATTTCGGTTTCTCTCTACAACAAATCAATATCTTGCTAGACCTTATCGTTTTCTGGAAGAGACTGAGAGCTTGCTGATTATTTTCTGATGATTTTTATGCAAGAAAGCTTTCAAACCACATTTCGGAGTGAATTTGGGAAGTTCCACATTTCAACCCTGGGCTCCTCTATAGCACAGATAAAATATTTTGTTGATAGTACTTAGAAGAAAAAAATTAGATATTAAGATGAGAAAAGGGAGGCAGCATAAATAGCAGAGTAAAAAGAGTTATTTTTGCAATGCATGCATGCAAAAAATAAAATTAACAAACCAGGTACAACTAGTGCCAAAACCTTAGACTGACACTTCTGCATTTGGAGGGAAAAAAAAGATAAGAGGTGAGTTGAGAAGTAACTAACACAGTGTGGTAAGAATTAGTGATGTTTATAAGCATTTCTGGCTCTATATCTTCTGGACATAGAATAATATGCTCTGGGATGCCTTTGTGGGTGGGTGATGAGGTATGAGGAGAATATACATGTCATTTTTGAGCTTAAACATTCAATTATTGCTGCCAGATACCTAGAATTCTTTCCTCTGCCACTGCAACCCTCAGTGTTTGAAGTGGTGGTTGCTTCCTCAGACTTGGTTCTGGACTGTGGTAAAAGGCACAAATTCCAGTTCACCAATTATAGACACCTATAAGGAACAAGGGATACATTTTGATTCACTTTTTTTGTCCTTGAGATTTTGGATTTCTCTATTAATGTGACATAATCTAGCCATTCCTGACTAAACTACACAATATTAGAAAGTTTGCCATATTCTGCCATGGAAAGGTCTTACGTAGGAGCTATAAACCATACACTTTATGATGGATATATGAAAAATATATATAACTGGATGTCCATGGAGATTTGCTCCACTAGTCATATGAAGCTAAATTTTAAAATATGGTAGAAAAAATTACAACAGAAAAATAGAATGTTATTTACTGACTTCACAGAGGAATGGAATATACAGACGTTGTATTCTTTGTGGAACAAATCGGTGAGGCTTAGAATGACTGCTAAATTGCTCTGTACTTAGGAATGAATGAAAAAGGAGAAACGTAAGAAGACCTCATGGTAGAATGATGAAAAACATAAAGCCAAGAGAGCTAGAAAATTTGGGTGCTGGAAGGGCAGGAGAGAAACAATGTAACTGGAGATTAATTAAAACTTTGGAAAAAGGTCAGACTACCTACCAGGGAAGACCAATTAGAATAGCAGCGGATTTATCTACACACAGGTGTTTAACAGTAAATCAAGAATCAGAATTTACTCAACACTCTGACCAGGCACAGTGGCTCATACCTGTAATGCCAGCACTTTGGGAAGCGAAGGCAAGAGGATTGCCTAACATAAGGGTTTGAGACCAGCCTGGGCAAAATGGCAAGACCTTGTCTCTACAATAAATCAAAAAAATTAGCTGGGCATGGTGGCGCACACCTGTAGTTCCAGCTGCTTGGAGGCTGAGGTGGAAGGATCGCCTAATCCCAGCAGGTCGAGGCTGTAATGGCCATAAGCAGCGTGCCACTGCACTCCCGCCTGGGAGACACAGTGAGACTCTGACTCAATAAAACCCCGAAACACTCTCAATCTAAAGTGAGTTAGATACTGTTATCATCCTTCTCATTATATGAACATTAATTATGATTAATATCCATATATAATATTAATCATTATTTTCAATTATTTTATTATGTCAAGATATGTCAAAATTATCTTAATTAATTAAATTTATGTCATGTGATATATACCATAATAAACATGGTATTAAAAATTATGAGACACTATCATAATGAATATTAATGTTAAATAATCATTTTATAACTTTATGTTTTCTCTCTGAGGTTTCTTGCACTATAATTGCCTAATTTATCTCATTGAATCCTTGCACTAACTGAGTCAATATTATTATCCTTCCTTTATGTGAGGACACTGATGGCCAGAAATATTAAATGACACCCAGAAGATCAGCTGGTAAAGGGCTGCAAGCCAGCCTGCAGTCCAAGTGCCCAACTCTGAAGGCTATGCTCCCTCCCTACATCACAATTACTCTTCTCATTGTAATAAATAAAATAAAAAATATGTCATGGTGTCCCTTTTCCCCTATGTTTTTATCCAGAAGGAAAATCTCACTGCCTGTGTCACTGACACCTCCATTTTTTCACAATTTTCAAATGACTTGCCCTGAGGTTCAAACACGGTCACAGGGAGGTCCCACCATTTCCTGCTGTTGCACTTTTCTTCTTGCCTTTTCTAAAACTGTGCAAATTTTCTTAACTACATTTTTCATCTTTTCGTTTCTATTTTTTCTTCTTATATTGATTCCATGGGACTCAAAAATCTGTCACTTTCCTTTCTAACATAAAGCCTACTTGTTTTTTTGTAGAGAACCATATGACCCCTATAGATCCTCCAAGACTTTCAGGATAACAAAAACACTACAGTCTACGTCATGGAAACTACAGAATTGCCAGTCATATGGTAAATCCCATTGATGACATAACATCAGTAAATAAATATATATGCCCATGTATGTCATTCCTTAATTAATCATTAAAATATATTCCTGACATAAATTTAAAAATAAAATAAAATAAAGCCATATTCACAACTGTAATCTTCAACCTGAAGTGGCATCATAGCTCACGTGAGCCTCAAGTTTTTTATTGCAATATTCATTTTTCATTTGAGTGGGTACGTATGGCTTTCTGGAAAATAAATACGCACATGTATTATCTTCTGTCAGCAGCACTGCAGATGCAAGTACATGTGACAGCAAAACAACCTAAATGTAGACAGTTCATCTGAACTCTACTCCTTGGACTCACTACAAGTATGTCATTTTTTATATTTATAACTTGGTTGCCAAACTGCCCAGTTATGAAGGCATCTAACTCAAAATAGTACACCACAGGCACCAGATTGGGACACTTGTGCCGCTTCACTGATATTTGCTCTTTTCCTCCCCTTGATATCAGGAAACAGTTATTCCTGTAAATGAAATGTCTATGTATAACCTACTGGTCTATTAACAAAAAATGGGCACGGTATATGATTTTCAGGATGATATCTCCCATATCCAATACCCTTATTAATTATTTTTAAAAAGAAAATCAATGGTATCTTGGCAAGATCCAGGAGTAAGAGTGAACTGCAGGGAGTCAAGAGTCTCGAGGCATCTAAGATTAATTCTTTCTGAGTCCTTGTCTATGCAAATTCAAACTATTATAATTAAAAATCAAAGAGTTTGTTTCCAAGATTTTATATGGAAGAGTCCAATGTAATGATGTCCTCTATTAATTAGACCGAACTAGGAGTATGGAACCAAAGAATCTACCAAACCAATCCATAAAACAAGCACCCTAAACTAAAATCAATAACAAAGTTTTCAACAGTTAATTATCACTGTCTAAAAAACATATCTAAAAGCAAGCTTCAACATTAAAAAAAAAATCAGTCACAGAATAAACTGACATGCCAAGGACATGTTACTTTAAAGAATATTACACTAACATGAACTGGAAAACAGTCACCAAGCTTTCCACATCTTGGTCAACATGCTTTGAAAGAACACAGTTCTAGGGATAGACATTCATGTACGTGTGTGCCCAGGTTTTTCAGCCCAAATTAAGAACTATGGGACAACCTCAGATGTTTCATTTGTGGGCCTCATTTTAATAGTATCCTAATTTTAATTGGGACTAGAAGGCAGATGTGGCAGAGAAATGATGCCAACAATCTGAATTTTTTATTTCCACTTGTAGTGAAGGCATGAACTCCTGCCATTTCAACACAGAATCATATTGGTTAACACAACTTGGCAAATACTTGAATATCCTCTTGTGTGTGTGTGTGTGTGTGTGTGTGTGTGTGTTCCACTCTTTAGTGGTAAGGGGAACATTATTAACATCACAGAATTTCTGAGCAAAGCAAAACATGGTATTTGCCTTGGAGAGTCATGTACTATTAAAAATAGACAAAATAGGCTTTGAAAAATCCTAGTCAGTTATTTTCCTAATGTTCAATTACATAAAATTAATTTCTTCCACTAATTTTTGTAAAAATGAAATGCAACCCCATGAAAATTATCAATGCTGTCTCTTGAAGTTTGATAAAATGATATGAAAACTCTTTTTGAATTAATACACAAGTCCTATCATTTCTGATAAAAAATTCTGAAAATAGTAGTAAAAAGAACTTGTTTGTATTTGATGTGGAAAAATATTATTGTTGTTTCTTTAACACACAATGGAGCTGGCATAAGAAAATATGCATATTAACAAAAAATGATAGTCCAGAAATAGATACATGCTTACAAGATAATTTAGTATAGAAGGTAGCTGGAATTTCAAATCAAGGAAGAAAATAATTACCCAATATATTATTAAACATTTGATCTTTAGACAACTGTATAGTCATCTAAGCAAAAAATGTACTGAAATAGGATCCCACTTTGACCAAAACAGATTCCCTTCAGAACATAAATATTTTATGTATAAATTATATATATTATATATAAATACATAAATATATATGTATATATTTGAGTCAGAGTCTCACTCTGTCACCTAGGCTGGAGTGTGGGGGTACAATCACTGGAGTGAAGTGCAGTGGTAGGATCACTGCAGCCTTGACCTCCTGAGCTCAGAAGATGCTTCTGCCTCTACCTCCTGAGTAGCCGGAACTACAGCAGTGCACCACTACATCGGCTAATTTTTTAATTTTTTTGTAGAGAGGAGGTCTCACCATGTTGTCCAGGCTGGTCACAAACTCTTGGGCTCAAGTGATCCTCCCACCTCAGCTTCCCAAAGTGCTGGGATAACAGGTATGAGCCACCGTGCCAGGCAAAACCAATATTTAAATGTATAAATGAAATCATTTAAATTCTATAAAAATATAATAATTTTTTACAGAAAATAGATGGGCTTTTCTAGTCTAGAATTCACAAAGATTGATAGAATTCAATTCCCAGATTATAAAATGTATTTGCATATAACTGACAAATGCTTAATAAATTATTGTACAGAGAACTTTCAAAAAAGTTGAATGGGATCAAAGAAAAAATGAGGAAAAAAACAAGAACTTGAATTTAAAAAAATAATTAAAATGCCCAATAAATTGCAAAAACAAACAAAAAATAAAATGTATTGTCCCAAGTAGTAATTAAGTGAATTAAAATTAGTACAATGTTATATCTTTTTGTTTTGTATGTTAGATGTACACAGATTACAAACATTGGCAAGTATAATGGTTTTCTATTGTAACATAAATTGCCACATTTGTAGAGGCTCAAACCACATCCATTTACTCTGTCACAGTTTCTGTAAGTAGGTAATTGGAGGGAGCTCAAGGCTTGAGTTCTCACAATGGGTTGGCCATGGGCTGCTTTCTTACCAGGTAACTTGAGAAGAGTCCACATCCAGGCTCACTTAGGTGGTAGCAGAAATACCTTCCTTACTTCTTCACAGCTGAAACCCTTCCAGCTGGCTGTGATCTCTGAGCAACAGGCAGCCTCCACCTTCCTTGTCCTGGGACTTCCTTCATCTTCCAAGCCAGCAAACAAGAATCTCCCTCATGTCCAATCACTCTCAGGCCTTTAATCTCTTACCAGGAAGAACCCTGTCTCTCATAAGGGGTGGTCTGGTCATGTCACATAATCTGAGGACCATCTCTCTTTCTTAAATGCAACTGTGCTGACATGACCTAATTCCCAAAAGGAAGGTCCACCAAACCCCAGGTTTACAGAGAGGGGTCTACACAGGTGTGGGTCATAGTGCAGCCTACTAGAATTTTGCCCCTGTTACAATCAAAACACAGAAGCATCCAGAACAAACTGTCTCACCTACAGTGGAGCAGCGTATTCAGATTACCTGACGCACAGTTTAATGAGATAACTTCATATGTCAATTGTTCATTTTCACCTTGGACTTAACTTTCAAGCAATTGTATCCTGTGGTGATAACTGGATGAAAGTGCAAAAATGTCTCTAAAAAGATAGTCATCTCTGAATTTTATCTAGTAGTTAGAAACAACATAAGTGATCAAGAAAATGGAAATGGATATACAAATGCATATATTAAAATATAATTTTTGGCATTTTTATTATGATTTTTGCATATAAAATAATGTATATGCAATATAATTGAAGACATGAGTTCATTTAACTGATGTAAAGATATGGATAGAATATAAATGTAACAGATATATTCATAGAGGTATATTTAGAAAAAAATTAAAAACAGGTTTATATTGGTTTTATACATTGATTTATATTTTAATCTCTTCCTTTTATTTTTCTAAACTAAATAAAAGTGTTTTCATCATCACAGATTTTTACAATAAGAAATGCATTTTTTTAGTAAAAATAATAGTTTTATCTCTGTGTTGGTTTGCTCAGGCTGCCATAACAAAGTCCCACAGACATTTATTTTTCACTATCTTGGAAGCTGGAAGACCAAGATCAGGGTGTGGGTAGTTCCTTCCAAGGCCTCTTCTTGGCTTGCAGATGGCTTCCTACTCCCTGTGACCTCAGGTGGTCCTACCTTGGCGTATGTCTATGTCTTAATCTTGTCTTCTTTTATTAACAGCAGTCAGTTGGATTAGTGTCTACCCAGAGGAGCTCATTTTACGTCTTTAAAAGCCCATCTTCAAATATAGTCATGTTGCCGGTAGGGGCATCAACACATGGATGAGGTGACATCAGGGTCCCATGCTCCCCCAGCGAGATCCAGAGGATGCTCATAAATATCATCTAGTTTTCAGTTTCACCTGTTTTCAGTTTCTCCATGTTTCTGTGTTCTTTCCTTTATTTAAGTAGAAAAGTGTATCTGGCCCCAAAGCGCACCTTCTTTTCACTGTTCTTATTCTACACATCCATCATAGACACAAGCACATGGTGCAAGGCAAGGCTTCCTTCAGGTGACATCAGATTCATTTGGGACCAGATGTGCATGGCCTTAAATATCAGACTCTAATGTACCTGAAGAAACTGAAAGCAAGTTATTAGCATCATTTGAGAAAGACCCTTCAGATATGTATCTGAGAGGAGCATGGAGAATGGTCTGTGGGCAGAGGGAGATAGGCGAGCTGCCCAGGAATGAGGCTGTCACCGGGGAAGATGAACTTGGGTGGGAAGAGATGTCTGGAGAGAATCTGTAGGATGCTCTAGTGACTGACTGTAAGGGCAGGAAGGGGCGTGAGTAACTAGAGACGATAAGAACTTTAGAATAGCCAATGGCAACTTAGGGTAAGTGAGGAAGACAAGAATCATCAGAGATGGCAATCTGCTCCTCTTTTGAGAGACTGACTATAATAATGTCCAGTTAATGACTAGAAAATAACACGTTCTAAAAAGAGATAGAGGCTACCCTGAACATTTACCATAATACTATAAGAAAGGGATTGGTAGTAGCTGAAAACTGCCAGGGGAGGGAGGAGAGGGCATATAACATGAATATAGGTACCTGATCATAAAACTAGGCAAAGTGTGGACCAAAAGTAGGTCTAAACTTTACCTGTATGATGACCACTTGTATACCTAATCCTGAATTGAACCCCACATCTTTAAAATAAAATATTTTCTTCTTTTAAAAAATTTTATTTTAAAGATGTGGGATGCAATTCAGGATTAAGTATACAAGTGGACATCGTACAGGTAAAGTTTGGGCCTCCCTTTTGTCCCCACTTTGCCTGGTGTGAGATTGAATAAAATAAATTTTAAAAGAAAAATAAAGTTCTTTTTCTCTGAAAAAAAAAAAACAAGAGAGATGGAAGCTGGAAGTAAGGAGGTGAGAATGATCTGTGCATAGTTATTCATTTGTTTGTTAAGTTGGGGTCAATCAGGCACTTCTGAGTGGGTACACTGCCTGGGTACACAAGAACCTGTCCTCAGAATCACAAGGTGGTGGGCATGCAGTCGTGGGCAGAAGCAGGTGGGGCGCATGTGGTTCAGCGCAGCCCTGGGGAGGTACAGAGCCATCTGCAGCAGGGAACAAGGAGCCAGGAGGGGGAAAGAAGGTGCTTTTGGAGGAAAATCACAGTAAGCCAAGACCAACCATGGTCATCCGGGATTCGTCAACTCGTTCAGGCAGAAGAAACTGTGTATTGGTATTTTGCAGGTGAACACCTGAAAACTCACGTGCTGAAATTTAGTGTGGGAGTGTACAGGAGACAGAGAGAGGCAGGGGTGGATGAGCAGGCAGGACCTTGCTGGCCCACACGGTAGAGGGCCTGGACGCACTTGGTTTTAGGAGGAGCCTCTGCAGTTCACGCAGACCATGGTGTAGAAGACGACGGGGTGGGAGCAGGCCAGGACTGGGAGAAGGACCCATGCTGGGGTTGTGCTGAAATGATGGTTAGAGGGGAGAAGGGACAGAGGTATGGGGTGGGAGTACACAGGGTTTAGTAGCCCAAAACTACAAGGATTGGAGAAGCCGATGGTGGAGGTGTCCTGAGATAGAAATGAAAAGAGGGGTAGATACTTTGTGGAGTGGAGAACTGACCATGTACAACAGTTTGCAAGGGCTGTTGTAACAAAGGACCACACATTTAGTGACTTCAAGCACATAAATGTTTTATTTCATGGTCCTGGAAGCAAAATGACCGAGATCCCTGTGTCCTCACGTAGCCATCCCTCTGTGTGTATCTGTCTCTGTACCCCAATTTCTTCTTTTTATGGGAACACCAGCCATACTGAATTAAGCTTCACCCTGATGACTTCATTTTAACTTGGCGGCCTCTGTAAAGACTATCTCAAATAAGGTCACATTCTGAGGTACTGGGAGTTAGAACGCCAACATTTTTTTTTTGAGGGGGACAAAATTCAACCCATAATATCAAGTTGCCATCAGAATCTCCCTACTTCATGTTTGCGAGTGTTGCTACCTAGTCACATAGCTCTGTGGGCTACACTGTGCTCAGGGATGCCCTGATTGCTGGAAAATATTCCTGTAGCATGGCTATTACTATTTTTAAAAGTTGAAGAGAACAGGCCCGGTGGCCTAGTTTCAAACTGTGTTTCTTGCCAACAACCCTGTAGAAGTTAGAAATCTCATTATGGAAAGCAGTTGATGAGATGTTCCAGCCAAATTCATTCATCGATAAATCCATGGTGGTGACAATTACAGTCCAGACTCTATGTAAAATGCTGGAGATTCAAAGATATGACAACATCTGTTTTTAAGAAGCACTTCGTCCTATATGGGAATTTTTAATACTCATTCATCAGATACCTGCACCAGGTTCATCTCTGAGGTGCTTGTGAAAGTGCAGATTTCTTGGAACCTGCTGAGTCAGAATTATGGAGGGGCCGGGAGTTAGTATTTACTTTTGAAACCAAGGCCCCAGGTGATTCTTGTAAATTATGAGAGTTGAGAACCACTGGCCAAGGAGTAGAACTTGACAGCTACACAAGGGACGAGACAAAGTGACAAATGCTGAGACGTGAGCACACAGGGGCCTGGTAGGCACTGAGAGCCACTGAAAACAGTGAGCAGACTGCTTTGGGAGGCTGATGAGTGGAAATGGAAAGATGAGGACCCATTCTACACCCTGACCACGTGCATCCAAAGCAGAGAAAACAGCATGCCTCCATTCATGTTGTCTGTGGACATTGATCCCAGCGCTGTCCTCCCAGAGCACTTGGCTAGCCAGCCCAGATGATCATTGGTGAGATGCCCCATCCCGGCTGGCACAGCTGCCAGCTCTCTAGCCCTTAGCAAACATTGTCTTTGAACTGTCTACTTCTCCACGTCTCAGCTACCTCTCCTCCAAGAACTTTAGAACATCGGTTGCCCCAGTCACCTGAGGCCCACTCTTGTGTGCCTGAGATTTCACCTGCACATTCTCCTCACAGGCACTCCTCTTTCTGCCAGGGACTGACATTTCCAAACTGTCAGTTTCACAGGCAGAGGCTGCCACTGTGACTCTTTAATAAAAGACCATAACCTATTCTTCAATGTCAGTCGGTATCTTAAGCTGCACACTGGGCATTTTACTATCTCCACTTCTCTGTGTCTTTTACTGATTTAGAAACCATGGTTTTCAAAGTTCTTCATGCTGGAGTGGAGAGTCTGAGCGAACTCCTCGTTCCCCACCTTCCCATAGTCCTCCTCTCTCTTTCTTGTGCCTTAGAAATCGGAGGAAAACATGCGGGCCTTTTTTTGTCTTTTTGAGAAATATTTACAGTGCTCAATGTCAGGCTTCTCCCTCAATGTTAAACACAAAAAAAATCCATCACAGGGTTTTCTTTAATGTAAGATATAAGGTTGATCTCTATGAGTCACTTTTATCCACAAGACTCTTGATTCCCTTATAAAATATTATTGCTTTTCATATTGAATACAGTTCCTTGTCCAGCAAGGTCGAGGTCTTCGTGTCACTATGGCTCTTATACAAAATTACTTTTTATGCGCATTTCACTCACTGCATTACTGCTTTTTGCATTCGCCTCATTTCAAACACAGAATACATGAGGTTTTGGAATACACGGTGTGTGCTAAGAATGGATGGAAGAAATGCAAGCTTAATTTAATGAATAAACATGCTGAATTTTGGCACATAGTAGAGGAAAATTAAATGTCTTCAGTAAAATGTCTGAGATATAAATTGTAAGCAGTAGAAGGTAGATATCAGCTGGGTTGGGCTCTCCATTGTGGTATGATCCTGTCATATTTTGGTAAGGATTGGCAGACTGTGGCCCTTGGGTCAAAATCAGTCCATAGTCTTTGTACAGCTTGCAAGTTAAATATGGCTTTTACATGTTTAAAAATTGAGAAAAATTAAAAATGAATAATATGTGACAGCGACTGAATATGACCCACAAAGCCTAAAATATTTACTACTTTTCCCTTCACAGAAAAAGTTTTTGCCAATCCCTGATTTCAGTTATACGAATAGAGGGAAGTCTGTTACTGGCTTAGTGACTGAAATATTGTTAACTTTAACTCGACATTTGACAGAAAATCAGAATGTACCCACTGAAAATATTCGTAGGTGCAAATATGTTTGGATGGTAAAAGAGTGCATTTTTTATTGGGTGCCTATTCTTACCTGGTATTATGGTAAAGTTCCATGCCAATGGTTTTATTTGATCTTACAAACAAACAAAAAAGTGCAGGAGTATTTTCACCCTCATTAGAGATGAAAAAGCTATATATACCTCTATGAAGTCCTGTCCAGCGTCACACAGCCAATAAGTGGTGGAGGAGGAAAGGACCCATTGCTGAACTGCAGGACTGTGACTGTGCAACCTTCAGGACACAACCATTTCCTTCAGATCTCATAAGAATGTGTGGTATCACTGATCAAGGACAAATGGCATACACCTCATTTTATAATATACTTAATGGGATTTGGCAAATTTGGGCTATATGAACTCTACGAATGCATATTCTGATAATTTTCAATATGGCTGTAAATTATCAGAATATGAATTCACATATTCAGAATATGAATTAAATAATAATGTCTATAGCCTATTTATTTGTATATATGCATACACACATATATGTGTGTACACATTTACACACATGCAGATACACACATATCATAACATGCTATTTGACATTTAAATTTCTATTTAAATTTAAATTTCCAATTAAATATAGATTTCTAGAGATATTACATTCTTATCATGACACATAAGAGACTAATAATTAAATAGAAGCAAATAAATATGCATATGAAAGATTAAGATGAGTCATAACTACCTGTGCTCTTTGTGTTCATAAGTAAAAAATTTTAAGCTTCACAAAATACTTCAGTTAATTAATTTCACTTATGACAGGACCCCAAACATGACTTTCTAACTTTTGATAACGATGCTGTTTTCAAAAGTAAAATAAACAGAATATAAAAGAACAGTTTCCTGCTATAAGTTGCCCTTTCTAGGGGCAGACATAATGATTAGGGGGAGCATGCATAATATCATGAAAATAACTTATGCTTTGAAATCATAAAGACTTGGGTTAAAATCCCATCTCAGATCATCAGACATGTTTTTTGTTTTGTTTTGTTTTCTGATAATGTCATCTTCAAGCACCAGGATCTATAAGAATTAAAGAAATACATCTAGGCAGACCCACATAAATCATCTCTCACCCACCCACCTCTTTTGTGCCAGTTGATAAACTTTACAATGCCATGTATAAGCAGAATATCGCCATCCATCTCTATCCATCTTAAAGTTCTTACTTTAGGAGCAGAGGCTTAGTCATGTAATTTGTGAGAAAAGTCATTTTTCCTCACTCTTTATTGCCTGCAAAATGCTAGCAAAGCATAAATAAACAATAGACAAACTCAACTCCAAGCAAAGCTACGGCTTATAAAAGCTGAGACTCATAGACTTAAAATAAATAGCTGCTTAGGAACAGCTCTCTCTTTAACATGGAAACTTGAAAGTGGTACACTCTGATGTGCCATTTTAACTGGATCTTTGAGATAATACAGAAAATTTCAGTTCTAATTCAGGCTTCTCCTCAAGATGAATAAGATTAGTGTATTGATAATGAAAACAGCTGCTTGGCAGAGTTTCTTGCTTTCAGGCAGGAAATGAAGCCAGAGGGCAGAAGATTTGCCTGGTTTTATCAAGGATGATAAAAACCCACAGAGTTTCTGAGAGAAATAATTTCAAAGGTCAAGCAAAGTGAGAAAAATAACCAGGAGTTCTCTAGAACCAATAAAATACATCTTGCTTGCTACTACTTCTCACACACGGATGATAAGGAATGAAACTGTTTAATCCAAAAGCTAGTTGCAAGCCATCAAGGTGTACTGGAAAGGGCATTGTCCAGAGTTGTCCCTGGGCTCTACCTTGTAAAGTCACATACTTGGGGTGAATTTAAAGTAGGTGGCTCACAAATCCCCTTTCAGACCTCATAATATTAACTAGCATGCAGGTGATACTTGAATGTTTATTCTACATAATTTATGGAGTCTTCTCAATAATTCTGAGAACTGAATATCAAAATTCCCATGTTATATGGCAGAAAACAGGTTTAGTAAGTAAAAAATTTTAAGCTTTACAAAGTACCTCAATTAATTAATTTCACTTATGCCAGGACCCCAAACATGCCTTTCTAACTTTTGATAATGATGTTGTTCTCAAAAGTAAAATAAACAGAATATAAAAGAACAGTTTCTTGCCATAAGTTGCACTCTCTAGGGGCAGACACAATGATTAGAGGGTGCCTGCATATTATCATGAAAATAACATGCTTTGAAATCATAAAGACTTGGGTTAAAATCCCATCTCAGATCATCATACATGTTTTTTGTTTTTAGGACTTCCTGATCCTGACAGGGCTACTTTTGAGGGTCTTAACCCCCCAAAAACCCTAATGTCCTAATGCACTTATAAAATGTAGAAATTGAATTTATTTTCATATAAAAATAAATAGAATGTATTCAGATCAATTGAAAAAAATATATAATATAAACTCCAGGATAATTTTAATATTAAATATACAATACAGACTTTAAGTTTCCAGAGTCACAAAGAGATGTATCTTTTTACTTTTTTTTCTTATTTATAAGGTCCCTATTTTCAAATAAAAACAATCAAACAACTGGGATGACCTTTAAGTTGGATGAAAGTCTTAAAATATTTGAACATTTGCATCAGCAATTAAATTTGCAATTATCTCAAAGACCTTCTACATGATTTATTGCAGGATTTATAACCATTTTTGACTGAATGTGAGCTGTTGGCAGAGTTTTCAGATATTATATATTTTGTGGTAGAGCTGTCTAGCTTGAAATTTACTGCAAAAGATAGTATTTTTTTAATTACTGCAATTGTGGTCATTTGAATTGGTCCTTATAGAACTTACAAAGTCAAATATTTCATTAAAAAAAAACCAAAAAACCACCCAGCATCATAAACTAATTCACTCTAACTGTCTCCTTACTGATAAATTTTAAAACTCCACATTCTCTTAACACCAGACTCTCTGCTGAGGACAGTTTGTCCACGGGCTCCTGGAGCATAAACTTCAAAATTGATTTCATGCAGCCTCCTTTTTCTCACACGGTCCTTGTTTCAGTGAGTGGGACCAAAAACTTCCAGCAATCGAGACCCAAAGCAGACATATGCCATCCCAGGTTTCTCGCTCTTCCTAGTTCTTTACATGCTATGCTAGGGATTGCTAACACTAGTTTCTAAATACTTTCAGTATCTGTTTTCTTGCAAAACCTATTTGCACTTTTATTGAGACCTTTGTATCTCTCAAACACATATTTTGATACCCGCCCCCCCAAGTAACACCTTATTCCAGACAGGATTCACTGTATCATCTATCATGCCACTAAAAGATCTATCTTTCTAAAATGCAGATAGGATTGTATCTCTCTTGTTCTTTGGCAGATTCACATCAACCACAGAACAGAAAGCGAAAGCCACGTAAATGCAGCTGAGGTCTTACATGGGCAGCCCCTGCCTACTTCTTCAATCCATCTTCCATCTCTAAGTCCCCCTTCAAATTTCAGACCATTAGTCCCAACGTGGAAAAAATATCCTGATTTCCTGTGCTACTTCTCTTCAGTGATGATCTACTCTTGCTGGCATCATGTTTAATTATAATTATTAATGTCTAAGTCCCTCTCCCACTGGAAACCAGAGGCTTGAAAAGTGAGAATGGGTCTTATGCATCTTGGCGCCTGTAGGGCCTAACTGGAGATAAGTCTGAGTTGAAATAAAAACACCCATCTCTTCCATAATGCTGTATGAGGCTTTCACTCTATGTTGACAACCCTAATCTACAAACAGAGACACATGGTTAACATCATCTCACCTGTATATGAAACAAATATGTCAATAAATTATATAGAATATACCCCTTCCATAAACATAGCCCCTAGATCTACTTTTGTTTTGGATAGTGTGTTTGAAGTCTACAGGTTTTAGAGGTAAGACATGTACCTTTATCCCTGGAGATGTCTGCATGGTAATTCTCATTTCTCAGTTTGTTATTGTTTTTGTTTTTGTTTTTGAGTTGGAGTCTCACTCTGTCACCCAGACTGGAGTGCAGTGGCCGCTCCGGGCCACCGCAGCTTCGACCTGCTGGGCTCTGGCCATCCTTTCGCCTTAGCCTTCCAAGTAGCTGGAACTACAGGCGCGTGCTACCACGCTCGGCTAATTTTTTGATTTATTGTAGAGATGAGGTCTCGCCAAGTTGCCCAGACGGGTCTTGAACCCGCGGGCTCAGGCAATCCACTCACCTCAGCCTCCCAAAGCGCGGGATTACAGCTGAGCCACCGAGCCTGGCTCATTTCTCAGTTTTTATCCAATGTAAATGAGATATCTGCAGGAAAAATAAAGTCATGAAGACTTCTGTGCTGATGTGAGTGGAGTTAGTGTGGTGCTATGCAGAGTTCCAAACATTTAAAAGAAAGTCATCCAAACTTTGATTTCATAACATACAATTATGAATTCACAGGAATTAAAGATTATATACATGGTGATAATCCATCAATACATATAAACTCTCTGCACAAAAATACTAGTTATTTTTTAAGGAAATCTGATAACATCTTCCATTTTAAAACTGAAAATAAAATATTCTTAAGGTATCATACATCGTACATTAAATTTACTGATCAAAATACCAACAACCCAATAGAAAGTAGGCTTCCCTTAATATTTGTATTTTATATCTGGAGGAAAATAGCAACAGATCTATGATAATCACAGCATCTTTTTACTTTTAAAGTATTATCAAATTTAGACTAAAAATAACTCTTTAAATTTATAATTTTTTGAAAAATTTTCCGTGATTTTAGTTTTTGAGACAGTAATCTGGAAAGAGTTATTGAAACTGAGATGATGGTAGTAAAGAATTCATACTATAAGAGAGAGATTTACAGTAGTGGGACACTGCCGGGAGGGGGCACATAAAATCAATAAGGATATACAAACTTTACCTGCATGTTTTTAACCCGTTAATAGAGTAGATCACATTGACCAATTTTAAAATATTCAGTCAGGATTGCTTCCCCACAATAACCACAGTTGGTCTTTCTATAAAATAATCTTTAAATATTTAATAAGTTTAATAGCAATTTACAAAAATAATACAGTAAATGATATAAATAACAAACTGACAAGCATGGAAAGCAGAATTAACCAAACAGAAGAAGAGTCTCAGAGGACAAAAGTATAGAACTAACCCAAATAATAAAAACACAGAAAATACGTTTTAAAAGATAGAACAAAGCCTCCAAGATATGTGCCACTATATCAAGAGGCTGAATTCATTCTTAATTGTCATTCCTGAGCAGACAGGGAGACAGAGAACACTCTGGAACAAGGATTATATGAAATTATCCAATAAAACTTTTTTCATGTCATCAGAAATGCTACCATTAAAATGCAAGAGATTCAAAAAACTCCCACAAAACTTCAAATGAGAAAACTAGCCCCTAGACACATAGTAATTCACTTACACAAAGCAGGTATAAAAGAAAAAATCCTTAAGGCAGCAAGAAAGAAAGGTCAGACTACCTACTGGGGAAGACCAATTTAAATAGCAACAGACTTATCTACAGAAGCACTATGGGTTAGAAGAGACTGGAGTTCAATCTTCAAAGTTCTCAAAGATAAATAATTCCAACCAAGAATTTCCTACCTAGCTAAGTTAAGCTTTATCAGTGCTGAGGAATTAAAATCCTTCCCAGACATTCAACCCCTAAGAGTTTATGCTCCAGATGAACTCTACAAGAAATGTTTAAGAAAGTATTAAGCACAGAAGAAAGAAAGGAAAAAAAAAAATGAGGAAGCTCTACCCAAAAATGCAGGAAAAAGATTGAAAATCAATATACATTCTACTCATCACCACATGGAACATACTCCAAGATTGACCACATCCTCAGCCGTAAATCAAGTATAAGCAAATTTCATAAGATTGAAATACTGCCATGCATCTTCTCAGACCAAAAATCAAAAGAAAACCAACCAACAAACAAAAAACAACAAACTCTGTAACAACCACATGACAGGGATAAATTATCACAACTCAATAATAAGCCTGAAAATAAATGAATTAACTGTATCACTGAAAAGATATAGAATGCCAAATTGCATTTAAGAAAACACAATGCAACAATATGCTGTCTCCCAGAGCCTCATTTCACCAGAATGAACATTCACAGACTCAAAGTTAGAGGATGGAAACCAAATTATCAGGTGAATGGAACACAAAAGAAAGTAGGAGTTGCGATCTTAATACCAGAAAATATATTCTTTATACTTTCAAAAATTAAAAAAGATATGGCAGATCACTACATAATGATAAAAGTTTCAATAAATCAACAAGAAATATACATCCTAAACATATATACACCCAATATAGGAACACCGATCTTTATAAACCAGCTTCTAGGTAAACTAAAAAAAGATATTGACTCTAACACTATCATAGCTGGGTACTTAAAGAAACCATTAACTATCCTAGATAGATCATCGACGTAAAAAATCAACAAGGAGATTTGGAAACTCAACTTGAGGCTTGACCAAATGGACTTAATAGATACCTACAGAACACTCTACCCAATAACCACAGAATATACATTCTACTCATCACAACATGGAATACACTGCAAGATTGACCACATCCTTGACTGTAAATGAAGCATAAATAAATTTCATAAGATTAAAATACTGCCATGCATCTTCTCAGACCAGAGTTGAATAAAAATAAATTTCATCATCAACAAAGCTACTCGAAAACCCACAAAGAAATGGACACTAAACAGCATGATGCTGAACAACTCCTGGGTCAAC
>CAUYQG010226838.1:0-11325 GCA_963574415.1 Tarsius wallacei
ATCTAAAAGTTAGAGAAAAAAAGAAGGTGAGAAAGAAGTAGAGTAAGTTTATTTATTGTTACATAAGCAATTGTGGGAGTCAAAGAGTATCATTAAAAACAAACTAATAAACTGGGCTCGGTGGCTCAGCCTGTAATCCCGCGCCTTTGGGAGGTTGAGGTGAGTGGATTGCCTGAGCCCGTGGGTTCGAGACCCGTCTGGGCAAGCGAGACCTCATCTCTACAGTAAATCAAAAAATTAGCCGGGCGTGGTAGCGCGCGCCTGTAGTTCCAGCTACTTGGAAGGCTGAGACGGAAGGATCGCCAGAGCCCAGCAGGTCGAGGCTGCGGTGGCCGGGAGCGGCCACTGCACTCCAGTCTGGGCCACAGAGTGAGACTCCAACTCAAAAAAAAAACAAAAAACAAACTAATAGATCAGATGGTAAAGATCAAATAAGAAAATAGGAGTCCATTAATATTTCATAATTATATGTGTCAAAATGTAAACATTTCTAAATTCCAAAAGAAATAAACAATATTAAAAACAAGAAAGGCACGTGATAGAGATAAAGAATCTGAAAAATAACCACAGTACATATAATATCTATAACATTAAAATGTATCACTCATGCTAATAAATGGAATAGATTTAATCAGTTATCAAGCGATTTTGAATTTGAATCACAAGCAGACCCACCCAACTGTATGCTTTATTCCAGAGCCAAACCTAAAATAAAATGATTTGTAAGGAGTGTGCGCATAGGAGGGGCAACCTCCTTCCAACAAAGTCACCCAGAATTATCGTTTGGAGGGCAGGTCCCTTGCAGTACACTTGGAGTGTGGCAAACAGATGACTGGTTCTTTCACCATGAAATTGCACTTAAAAGTAGGGAGTGAGCTATGAAAAATACTATAGTCTTGAACACATATTAAAATTAAAGAATGAAAATAAATGTATTACATTTCCAACTCAAGTAGCTATATATAACACGATAAAATAAATGAAAGTCAGTATATCTAATTAATAAATCAAATCTTGGCTTTGAGGAAAAGTTAACAGAACAGACAAACTGTAGTTAACTTATTTCACTTCTCAAAATGGGAGAAGTCACAAATATGCAAAACAAGAATTCACAATGTAGAAGTAGCCATAGACACATAAAACATTTAAAAACAATCAAAAGCGTATGTTGCTGACATTTAAATGAAATGGACAATTTCCTAGAGACATGCAGTTTACTTGTTTAATTGAACCCACTAGAAACAGAAAGTTTAAGCAAATGAATTTTATATAAGATTAAAAAAAATCTTGTTATCAAGAAAAGAATCGCAAGAGAAGTCTATCAAATATTTAGACTCCAAGTATTCCTAATGTTACATAAATTGTTTCAGAGCATAAGAAATCAAGGGAAATTTCCACACTATTCTTATGGAGCAAATACAACATTAATACCTAAATCTGGTAAAGAAAACATAAAAAATAAAATTAATAATCAATGTAATGTATAAATATCAATGCAAAAACGCTAAAAAGATATTTGCATTAGAATCCAGTACCACAATAAGAAAACAAAACAACGTCATAACCTAGTAGGGTTAATTCCAGGAATGCGTGTTTGGTTTAATAATTAAAAATCTTTTAATGTAATGTACCTTATTAATAGGTTTAAGGAAAAAACAATTGATGAACACAAGTATATATTTTATACCTATATTATATATGGCGATATATTCGATATAAGTATTAACATATCTATCCTAGTGTTAAACTGGTGTTTTGTTTAATGGGGAAACAGTCGATGCTTATTCACTTCATGGTTACCAAGGCAAGAATGCTAATTATATTTACTAATATTTAGCATCATGCTGGAGATGCTAGCAATTGAGATTAGATAAGAGAAACCTATTCGCGTTATAAGAATTGCTTAGGGGTGGGGCTTGGTGGCTCAGCCTATAATCCCAGCACTTTGGGAGACCGAGACGAGTGGATTGTCTGAGCCTGCGGGTTCGAGACCCGACCGGGCAACTTGGTGAGACCTCGTCTCTCCAATAAATCAAAAAATTAGCGGGGCATGGTGGCGCGTGCCCGAAGTTCCCGCCCCTTGGAAGGCAGAGGCGAAAGGATCGCTGGAGCCCAGCAGGGCAAGGCTGGGATGGCCGGGAGTGTGCCTCTGCACTCCAGTCTGGGCAACAGAGTGAGACTCCGACTCAAAAAAACAACAAAAAAGAATTGCATAAGAATTAAAACTATCTGTATTTGTTGATGATACAATAGTATGCTTAGGAAATACTGGCGAGCCCATGGTAAAACTCAAACAGTAAAATAATTCGGTGAGACATCGGGTATAAGATTCACAAACAGAAATCAATAACCTTACATTGCAAGCGATAACCAGACAGGGAACATACTAGTAGAAAAGCTCTACTTACCACAGGGACAAAGAAGACGAAGCGATAGGAGTAAACTTAACAAAAATTTTGCCAAACCTGTTGCGAGAAGAACGTTCTAACATCCCAAAAGATAGAAAGGTCGACTTATCAAAATAGACAGTTTTGACTTTGCAACAGAATGTATTGCTATAATGCAGATGTCGATTCTCTCTAAATTAATTTATAGTTTTAAAGCAATTCCAATAAAAATGGAAATTTTTAGTGAAGTTAGGCAAATTGATAATAAAACTAACGCTGAAAAATAAACGTGAGAACAGGCAGGAAAACATCAGAAAGAAAATAAAAACAAAAACCTACAAGAGCCCTGCCAGGTATTAACACATGCTATAAGCCTCTTGTTTCATATTCAGTGATCTGTCACAGAACCAAAGAACAGAAGACCCTGTATTCTCACTCATAAGCAGACCTTGAACAATGATCATAAAACTGTAAGAAGGGGATTGGCAGTAGTGAGAAACTGCCAGGGGAGTGGGGGGTGGGATTGGTAGTTGAGGAAAACTGCCAGGGGAGGGAGGGGCACACCTCATCCACAAGGGTATCTGCATAACAAATGTCTGTATACCTCACCCTGAGTTGTACTCTACACCTTTAAAATAAAATTTTAAAACATGTGCTCCTGGTTCTAGACAGGCCCGTGGAATAGAGCAGGAAGTCTAGAAAGAAGCAAAAGCCACATGGAAATTTGGTTTACGATGAAGGTGAGGTCTCGAATTACTTGGCAAAAGTGGACTTTTTAATAAATGCTTCCGGAATCATGAGATGGACTTTTGGAAAAAAAACAAACAGTAAAATTGAATTTGTATCTTCAGTTTATGTAAGAATAAATTCCAAATGGATAAGCGATCACATAAAATAATAAAATCCTATGAGTACTGTAAGAAAATGTGAATTCCTATCGAACTTTGGTGCAAAGACTTTCTAACTATGCTTCAAAATTTAGACTCAGAGAAAACAATGAATGATTTGACTACATACAGATAGAAAAGCTTTGTATGCAAAATTAAAGTCAAATGACATAATAAAATAATGTTTGTGCGACATTATGGAATGATTCCTAATTTATATGAACTCTTAAAAATAGCAAAAGGACCTTACAGAAAGTTGGCAGAAGCCATAAAC
The DNA here is from genome assembly GCA_963574415.1 of Tarsius wallacei. Taxonomy (NCBI): domain Eukaryota; kingdom Metazoa; phylum Chordata; class Mammalia; order Primates; family Tarsiidae; genus Tarsius; species Tarsius wallacei. Next base: position 3,549 of record CAUYQG010226838.1, read on the forward strand.
AGAAAATTAATAGTGGAGTTATTAAAATAGTTCTTAAAAATATTTAATTCACTTACAATAAAAGAATTTGAAATTAAAATAATATTTCTCAGCTATCAAATTGGTAGTAGTTTATAAGTTCTGCTGGGGTTACCTCTTCCTGGGCTACAGTCTGGAACCCCCCCCAATGTGGTAAATTTGGGTAACTGTGAAAGTGGCCTCATTTGTTTCACACATTTAAGAGAACACTGTTCTTTGCTGTTCAATATCCAGTGTCTCGAAAGCTACGATTTCTTGTATTAATTTCAGCAGGAAATGATAAACTCCGACCCTGTTTCTTTATTTTTCATGAGAGGTCTCTTTGACTTGAGCCACAGCTTATTGTTTTACCTGTAGATGTTTACACATCAGCAGAAAAAATCAGCGGAAGAGTGTCAAGCTCACTTTTAATGAGAATTGTCTTTTTGTTTGAGGGCCTTGGCATTTAATATCCTAGCTGACTTGGTTGTTTGCTGATGGTTTTAAACATCTATTTGTTTTATTTTTCCAGTACTGTACTTCTTCTTAGCATAACAACTGGTCTGATAAATGCTTTCCTGTTACAGGCAGAGGCAAAAGACTCAGCCAAGATCTCTTTCTGATGTGACTCCTCCCTCATCCTTTTTAGTCTTTTCCTTCTAGAATTCTGATTAGATATGATTGGACATTCTCAATGTTTCCTTTATATATCACAACATCTATATCTTATATTTACCATCTTGCTCACTCTCTCTGTTAAATTATTTTTTATGATGCACTATTTTATTTATAATTTGTCTTTAGATGGCTAACCTGTCCACTGAGTTGTAAATTTCAGTCAATGTAATTTGGTATTTTCAGAATTTCTATTTAGTTTTTTCCCCCAAATATTCCTGGGTCATGTTTGATAGTCTTTTATTTTTTTGTCATACTTTAATTTCTTTTATTTCTTGAAACATATTTTATATATTTTGTCTGATAATTCTGCTATCTTTGGACTTTTTGACTCTGATTGTTTAGGTTGTTGTTTCTGTAAAATTCTTGTTTCAATAATTTACTTTCTTGGTGTTTTAAAATTTTCACTTACTGTTAGATAATTTTCTTGGAATTCCATCTGTGGGAATTCCTTGATCTTTAAAGTACATTATGCCACTGAGTATTTGCATTTTTTCTTTGGCCTGGTAATGGTAGTATGACAAATTTGCACTTTGACTTTTGTAAGAAGGAGTAGCTCACGAGTAGTGTGAGTTCAAGCTGAAAAACTCCATGAGTGTTGGCTAGAAATTTTAGAACATAATTTTTCTCCCCTCTACCCAAAACCTAAAATTGAACAGAAACTTTAGTTAATTTTTATCTCTGTGTTTTTTAGTTTATCACCTGGTCATGTCTCTCTTCTGGGAATTTTCGTTTCATTGAGGGTTATTGGTGTGACCTCCTGTGTTGATTGGGCACCAAGTCTTTTCTCTTATTCCTGAGAGGTATAAGTGACTGGCCTGTTAATATCCAAGCTCCCAAGTATTCAAGATTAGATGGCGGCTTCAACCCCTTGAGCAAATAAAGAGCTTATTTATATTTAGGCATTATGCTCTTGGATATTTGGGACCTTAGTTTCCCTTTTATGGCAAGTTTACTCATTATTCAAAATAGAATTTATTTACATTATTTGCATTATTAAATATGCAAATGCAATTATTTAAATTTACATTTCTTCGATGATTAGTGAGGCTAAACACTTTTTCATGTATCTGTTGGCAGCTCATATGTCTTCTTTCGAAAATTGTCGGTTCATATCTTTTGGTAACTTTGCAATAGGGCTGTTTGTTTTTTTCTTCTCATCACGTTTGAGTTCCTTGTAGATCCTAGATGTTAGGCCTTTGTCAGACATACAGTTGGCAAATATTTTTTCCCTATCTGTGAGCTGTCTCCCTGCTCTCTTAATGGCTTTCTTTGGCTTTGCAGAAGTTTGTCAGTTTGATGAGGTCCCGTGTATCTATGTTATCCATTATGGCATGGGCACTTGGGGTTTTGATCAGGAATTGGTTGCCAGTTCCAATTTCCATAAAGGTGTCTCCTGCATTTTCTAAGGTTCTTATAATTTGAGGTTTTACATTTAGATATTTAATCCATTTAGAGTTGATTTTTGTATATGGTGATAGGTAGGGGTCATGTTTTAATCTTCTGCATGTGGTCAGCCAGTTTTCCCCACCCCATTAACTAAATAGGTTCTCCTCTCCTCAGTGGTTGGTGGTGGAGGCTTTGTCAAAGATGAGTTGGTTGAGAAATTGATGTTTTGCTTCCAGGATCTCTATCCTGTTCCATTGATCTATATGCCTATTCTAGTACCAATAACAGGCCGTTTTTATTATTGTAGCCTTATAATAAAGTTTAAAGACTGGAAGACATACGAGCAGCCAGTGGATACATGAAAAGTTGCCCAGCCTCACTAATCATCAAAGAAATGCAAATTAAAAACACACTGAGATACCACCTAACTCTAGTCAGAATGGCCATAACTCAAAAAACAACAGATGTTGGAGAGGATGTGGGGAAAGGGAACACTTCTACACTGTTGGTGGGAGTGTAAAAGTAGTGTAATCTCTGTGGAAAACAGTTTGGTGACTCCTAAAAGATCTGAAAACCTACCTTCCATATGACCCCACAGTCCCCCTACTGGTAATATACCTGGAAGAACTCAGATCACTCTATGAAAAAGATACCTACTCTCACAGATCTCCTTGATGATTTGATCCTTGTTTAGCAATTTAGCTTGATCATATAGAACCCTTCCTTCTGGGTCTCTTTTCTGTTGAAATGCTTGTATTTCTCCCCTTGCAATGTGATGTGTCAGACATTTGGTACCTTCACTTGGTTCACTCTCAGCTAGAGGTTTAGTTGGATTTTTGTTGACTTGCCTAAGTGACTCTCATTCTCAGGACTGAAGTGATGCGTTGAATACAAATGCTTTTTGGGGAAGCATTCTTTGATCTGCCATTCTCTCCCTTTGAATTCATCATTTTTCATCAGCTTTCTGACCACATGTGGTCTTTATCTAAGTTGTAGTGTGAATCATACTGAAAACATATTGATAAAGTCTTCCTTATTTACCTACTTGTCCATAGTGTCTGTTATAGCACCTTACACATAACAAGTCTGATAAATGCTTAATCAATGAATATCCCCGCTGAAATCTTATTACATAATTCAGAAACTTTAATTCTTGACTTTTCTTCACCACCAGTTTTTACAGAGAGCTTGTAAATAATAACAATGTATACTAGTGGTTTTAAGGGATACAACAGTCCCTCCCTTCTTGGCAGGGGACATGTACCAAGAACTCCAGTGGATGAGTGAAACCATGGATAGTACCAAACCTACATACATTATGTTTCTTCCTATACATCCTTTCTTATAATAAAGCTTAATTTATAAATTAGGTGCAGTAAGAGAGTAACCACAATAATAAAACAATTGCAATAGCACACTGTAATGAAATTTCTGCGAATGCTGTCTTTCTTACAAATCTTAATGTTTTTGGACCACAGTTGATCCCAAGTAACTGAAACTGCAGAAAGCAAAGCTGAGGACAATGAGGGCTACTGCATTTTCACAATACCCTTTCCCACACGTGGTCTCGTATGTTAAAAGCGGCATAGCCTGAATTTCAAAGAGGTTTTATTAAAATTCCAAGGCCAGGATTAGCCTGCCCTGCACTTGCCAGTCCATCAGAATCATGTAAGCCTCAGTGACTGCTAATGCTAAGGTGGTAATGTTAATAATGGTGTGATTCTTCTGTTTGCTGTCATTCTACATATTTCTAATTTTTTTCAATTTTCTTCATTGAAACTTTTATCTTGTTTCACAATTGCAAAAAGTTTTGGCCTAATCAAAATTGTGTTATTCGTTTTTTTGTAGTGCAGCTTGAGTGCTAACAAAATCAATTTGATATTAGTATTTTTCTCTTTGAGGAAGGTCATTTTCTCAGTGCTCTGATAAAATAAAAAGAGACTTGATTATCAAAGCCTTTCTCATGATGCTTATGAAGAAAATTTCAAAATTTATATGTCAGAGTCAAAGACTAAGGCTATAACGTTATTTTATTAGGTAAAGATGTATACTTTGAGCATTACTCAAATATGCAGGAGCTAAATGGAGGGGAATATTTGATCTCCTTGAGAACTGGCTGTAGTGGTGAACAAGGGGATTCCTGAAAGCAAGGAATTCAGACAGAAACATGCAATAAATACAGAGATCATAATCTACCTCAGCCCACCTCCAAAAAAAGTAGCAGAGTATTTGAGGTCAGGACAGAGCCCAGAATTGCTTACTTTTTAATAACTTGAGATGAAATCTACATAACATAAAATTACTCTTTGTAAAGCAAACAGTTCAGTGGCATTCGGTGTCCTCACGGTTTTATGAAACCACACCCTCTCTTCGGTTCCAAAACTTTTCACATCACTTCAGAAGAATATTCCTATCCTGTATTCAATAAGAAATCACTATTTTCTTCTTCTGCCAGCTTCAGGAAACTGCTAGATGTGTTTCATCTGTCTGGATTTGCTTACTATTATTTTTTTAGTTCACATAAAAATAATTTTAAAGTTGTGACCTTTTGATATATCTGGCTGCTGCTGCTGCATCTTTTCCTCCTCCCCCACCCCTCCTCCTTCTTCTGAGTTGGGGTCTCACTCTGTCGCCCAGGCTGGAATGCAGTGGCATGATCACAGCTCTGCGCAGCCTGGACCTCCTGGGCTCTGGTGATCCTTCTGCCTTAGCCTCCTGAGTAGCTGAGATTACAGATGAGTGACAGCATGCCCAGCCTGTGTCTAGCTTCTTTTATTTAGTGTAATGTTTCAAGGTTCATCCAAGCAGTAGCATATATCAGTCCTACATTCTCTTTTATGATAAAATAATATTACATTGTGTATGTATACCACACAATGTGCCAATCCACTCTTCCATTGCAAATAGTGCTGCTATGAAAACTCAGAAACAAGTATTTATAATAACTTGAGATGAAATCTACATAACATAAAATTTTTGAGGTATACACCTAATAGTGGAATTGCTAGGTCATATTGAAATTCTATGTTTAGTCTTTTGAAGAACCTGTTTCCACAGTGGCTTTACGATTTACATTACCAAGAGAAATGTATGAAGATTATTATTTGTCCAAATCCTCATCAACTCTTGTTATTTTCTATTTTTTAAAAAATTACAGCTACCCTAGTGGCTGTGAATTGATATATCATTGTGGTTTTGATTTGCATTTCCTTAATGACCAGTGATGCCGAACATCTTTTCATATGCTTGATACCCATATATGTTATTTAAATAAATGTCTATTCAAATCATTTGTCCATTATTTAATTGTGTTGCTTGTTATTTTGTTGATGAATTAATTGCTCTTTATATATATTGGATACTAAATCTTATCAGATATATGATTTGCAAACACTTTCTCCCATTCTGTAGACTGTCTTTCACTTTCTTGATAATGTCCTTTGATACACATAGGTGTTTTATTTTAAAAATAATTTATCTGTTTTTTTCTTTCATTGCTAGTACTTTTGGTGTTAAAACTCAGAATCCATTGCTAAATCCAAAGTAATAAAGATTTGCCTTTATATTTTCTTGTAACTGTTTTATAGTTTTACCTGTGACATTCAGGTCTTAGACTCATTTTGAGTTAATTTTTTGTACATGATTTGAAGTGGGGGTCCATATTCAATATTTTGCACATTATATCAGCAAAATTTGTTGATAAGGCTATTCTTTCCCTATTGAATGGCCTTGGCAACTTTGTCAAAAATCAGACTCTAAATGTATGACTTTTTTTCTTTTAGACTCTCAATTCAATTTTATTGGTGTGTATATTTATACTTAAGCAATATTACATTGTATAGATGATGCTTGATTTTCATCTGAGGGTACCTACATGAGCATCTTCTCAAAGAAGAGCACTTCCCTTCCTTCTACCAAATGATGGAAAAGAAGGCATAACAGAGTGTCCCTATCTTTCCTAATTCTAATGCCTGCCAATTACCTGTGAGAACGGATGGAAAAATATGGGTGATCGCATCCATAAAATCAAACTGGAGTATTATGATATAGTAGAAAGAAAATGGGTTTTGACATCCAACATATTTAGACCAGAGACCCAGTTACAGTGCTAACATCAGGGGCATGTAATTGCAACCTTTTTGAACCTTAGTCTATATTTCTGTTAAATGTGGATGAAAATACCTACCCTATGGGTATGGTATCCTATGGTAAAGAGTAGGCAAAATATAAGTAAATTTTCCCTAGTTCAGTGCCAGACACAATATGGTTATGGAAAAAAATGCTATCTTTTTTTATTTTTTATTTTTTTTTAGCAAAGAGAACCTATGTAGAGAACTATTCTGAACTTTAAAAAATAGGTCTTCTGCAGACTTTAGAAAAACAGCCTATCTTACACATTTCAAAAGATACTTTCTAGGGAAATGGCATCTTACTTACTAACCATTATATTTTGGCCTTTACATTTTTCTACTAATTCTAGGATTGGATTTCTCTTGTCTTTCTAGCTCTCTTGAGTGTGACATTAGACTATTTACATAAGATCCCTCTATTTTCTTAACAGGTGCATGCAGTGTTATAAACTTCTCTCTTATCATCACTTTCATAGTATCTCAGGGGTTTGGTTTGTTGTGTCTTTGCTTTCACTTGTTTCTTTTTGTTTGTTTGTTTTTAGAGATGTTAGGGTTTTATATATATAAAACCCCAGCCTGACAATTAGTGAGGCTGAGCACTTTTTCATGTGTCTGTTGGTTGCTCATATATCTTCTTTGAGAAGTGTCTATTCATATCTTTCACCCAATTTTTAATGGGGCTGTTTGTTTTTTTCCTTTTGGCGTATTTGAGTACCTTGTAGATCCTGGAGGCTAGGCCTTTGTTAGATGTTCAATTGGCAAATATTTTTCCCATGGGCTGTCTCCCCACTCTCTTGATGGTTTCTTTTGCTTTGCAGAAGCTGTCAGTTTGATGAGGTCCCACTTGTCTATCTTATTATCTCTTATAGCATTGGAACTTGGGGTTTTAGGAATTGGCTGCCAGTTCCAATTTCCATAAGGGTGTCTCCTACATTTTCTAAGATTCTTATAGCTTGAGGTTTTGTGTTTAGGTCTTCGATCCAATTAGAACTGATTTTTGTGTATGGTGATAGGTAAGGGTCTTGTTTCAATCTTTTGCATGTAGTCAACCAGTTTTCCCAGCATCATTTAAAGAACAAATCCTTCTCTCCCCAGTGGTTGTTGGTATAGGCTTTGTCAAAGATGAATTGGTTGAGAAATTGAGGTTTTGCCTCAGGAATCTCTATTCTGTTTCATTGGTCCATATGCCTGTTCTTGTACCAATATCAGGCTGTTTTGATTATTGTAGACTCATAGTAAAATTTGAAGTCTGGAAGTGTGATACCTCCTGCTTTGCTTCTTTTGCTAAGGATTGTTTGGCTATTTGTGGTTGTTTATGTTTCCATGTGAATTTCTGTATTGTCATTTCCAAGTCTGAGAAGAATGATGTTGGTAATTTAATGGATAATGCATTGAATCTGTAGATTGTCTCTGGTAAGATGGACATCTTAACACTGTTGATTCTTCCTATCCATGAACACTGGATATTTTTCCATTTGTTTGTATCTTCTCAAATTTCTTTGAGCAGTGTTTTGTAGTTTTCATTGTAAAGGTCTTTCACTTCTCTGGCTCAGAAGATGCCATGGTATTTCTTTGTGTGTGTGTGT
>CAUYQG010226844.1:0-17855 GCA_963574415.1 Tarsius wallacei
CAGCCTCGACCTGCTGGACTCCAGTGATCCTTCCGCCTCAGCCTTCCAAGTAGCTGGAACTACAGGCGCGCGCTACCATGCCCGGCTAATTTTTTTGATTTATTGTAGAGATGAGGTCTCGCTTGCCCAGGCCGGTCTTGAACCCGCGGGCTCAGGCAATCCACTCACCTCAGCCTCCCAAAGGCGCGGGATTACAGGCTGAGCCACCGAGCCCAGCTGATGTTGGTAATTTAATAAGTATTGCATCTGTAGATTGCCTTTGGTAGTATGGACATCTTAACAATGTTGATTCTTCTTACCCATGAGCATGGAATATTTTTCCATTTGTTTGTGTCTTCTTGGATTTCTTTGAGCAGCATTCTGTAGTAGAAGTAGAGATTATTTTTATTACATGGTAATAAACTGAGGCTATAAGGGGCTTATTAGTGGAGTTGGCTTCCTTATCTAGATCCAACTGGCTCAAAATCAGTATGCATTCTACCAGACTGTGATACTTGTTAAGTACACTTACCTTATCAGAACGTTTTAAAGTAAAATCAGGTACATACATCCATATAATTAATAATAAATCTGAAATAGCTATTAATCATCAAACATTAACAAGAAGTAAGTACTCTGCTTAAGACTCACTATGCTTTATCTTATTTGATGTTGACCACAATACTGTAGCACTGTATTTTATCTGTTTTAAGGATGAGGAAACAGACACCCAAGATCATAGATTTATCAAGTATGAGAGAGATTTATAAACTTCATCTCGTTTCTAACTCCTGTCCCTTAACCATGCTGCAATCCTGCCTCAAACTATGACACAATGTGCCGTACTTTAAATGACTTACCAGTCTTTCAAGGTTGGAAAGAACCTACCCATATGAATGGCTAACCAAATATTTTCTTGAACACATTTGTTAAATTAGGCACTTTTAATATATTTACTTCCAATTGAATAGTGTTAATAGTGCTTTACTAGTTTCTCAGTGTTAAAATGTTCTTTCTATTAGTTAGTGTTTAGAGTCGAGAGGGAAGAAACACCCACACAGTCTTAGGATTCCTTGCATGTCCTAGAGCTCCTTTGAAAAATGTGTGCATTCCCTTCTGACAGGAGCATTGACCCCAAAGTCTGTCATATTCATAGAAAAGCCATGACATCTATTTTATGTTTGGTCCCGGTCTGTCTCTAATGCGCTATGACTTGCTTCCCAGTGGTGTGTCCCAGCAGGGGACTGTATTTGAGTAAGTCCCAATACCATTTTATACTAGACAGTAGGGAAGCCTTCACAAAGCCCTCTCTGTCACTTTTATTCTGCAAGGTCCTGGAAATGTACTTGAATATCTGGCTCTCTGGAGTCTGCACGTTATTCAGGGGTGAGCATTAAGGATGAAAGAGCATAGTCAGAATCAAATAGAGTCTTTCCAGAGCTTTTTAAAGGGTCATAGAAATGAAAAGACTGGTAAATTCTTTCAGATAATTCTCTCTTTCTACATTTTTCACTAGCTTTTTAGAAATGAATACTAAGATTTTGAGATCACCTCTGTTGAAGTTCATTACAATGCTTTAGATATCACATCATTTGAAATTACCATAACATTTCAAAGACTATTAAAAACTCATACATTTTCTATTATTCAAATGCAATTCTAGAGAGTACCAAGAATGTCCCAACACGTGTTCACATGGGCAGTCATCAGGAAACAGACTTTTATAATCCAAGGAGAAAGCAAGAGTTTAAGTACCTACATTTAATTATCATCATCACTAATATTAGACACATAAACGATGGAATATGCCATTTGATCTACCATGTTACATTTTCCTATCCATGAAATGTGGATAAAATAGAACTCTTTGTCTTGCTTACAAAAACATTGCAAAGACCATCTAAATAGCACCTATAAGAGTTTAAAGCACTTTTAATAAAAGCGACTGATTTCTAGGTTTTTCCCTCCTTGACCAAAATATAAATGAATATGGTAAAAGTTTTGAATCATAAATATTCCCCTTAGAAGATGGAAAAGTCAGAATGTTCTATTGCATAAAGTCAAATTATTCACAAACAACGTTGCCGTTAGATTGAACATTAAAGCTGCCACAAGTCATCTCTTAAGATGTGGCTGAACATGGCAATTTATTATAAAATCATTCTAATTGGGAAGTCCCTGAAAATCGATATACACCTAAACCCTAGGGTTATACAACGGCAAAAGGAGAAGCCAGGAGGAGAGGAGATGGGCATATCCAGAAGCAGATACTGGGAAGTTGTCAAATCTAGTAAACAGACTTCAAATCTTAAATCTCTGGACATTGATAAATAGGTGCTATCCAGACTCACAGGCAATGTAAAATGAGTCCAATGTTAAGTAACTCTGAGTCTTGCATATGTTTGCAGAGTATGGCAAAGCTGGATGGAAAACAGAAGTAGGACCACATCAGGGAAGTCTGGTGGAGGCATCAGGGCTCTGATCATTAGACGGTATGGTATTCAGAAATAGAAATCAGTTGTCTTAGGAGTTGCAAAGAACAAGTCAGAGTCTCTGCAACCTAGACTTTGTGAGATCCAAGGACAAAAGAATAAAGCAGAAGCAACTCTATCAAAAAGCAAGCATTGGGTATTAATTAGTAGTAGAAAGGTATTAAGGGTGACTTATTTATCCATTTGTTCAAAAATATGAGTTAACTTCCTTCTATGTGCAAAGGAACATACTGATTTCAGATATATGGGGGAAAGGTACAATTCTAGTTACAAGAAAAGTGGGTAATCAGAGGACAAGTAGCCTCGGTGACAGGGGAGGAAAGCAAAAGGGACCAGGCAAAAGCTTTCCAGAACTTCACACTAGAACCCTATCTTCAATTACAAGTAGAAACTAGCAGTTCACTTTGAGAATAATATTTAAGACAGAGGAATTGTATTTTTTAAAGCCTGTTTTATTGGCAAACAGTAAATAGTTTAATATTGTTAAACATTAAGATATGTGTGAGGGAAATGGAGTGGAGATGGAGGCAGGGGAGGGGACAATACAAGATTTGACCCTGCAGACAAGGGAAATGAGCAGCTTCTTGAAAGTTCCTGTATGCCATGTAAGAGTTCTACTCTGTATTATGAAGAACATGGGGAGACACTGGAGAACTTTTAATCCAGGAGTGACTTAGCAGCTTAGTTTTGATTCAGTCACAGCACTAATGGAAAGGCCTTAGACTATTCCATAGACTGTCATTTGGAAATGGTGTCATTAAGCTTAATTTTATTATTTCAAAAGATCTCAGATTTAATAAAGCTGAAAGAATTTCATTTGGAAATATAAGTTAACTCGATAATATGCTTCTTGTATCTTGTAGAAGTTTTCAGTTGTGAGCTGAAAAGTAAACTGGAAAAAAATGCAGTAAAGACCAGCGCTCTATTTTATGAGATCACTCCGTCATTTGAACACAAATAAATTTCTTATAAGATCATATTGATCTATATATCCCTATCACAAGGAAAATATAGGTTCTAAACACTCTGATCAATAAAATAGTTTCACAAAAGCATATAAAAAGGGAAAAATAAAATATACATATTAATCAAATTTAGATTATAAAAACTTCATCACAGGGTTCATTTTTTTTAAAAACAAACTACCAAATACATCATCTTTCATTAAGTCTATTTTATGTGAAGTTTTTCTGCATCTCAGTTTCATGAGAAAAAGTTTTCTTTTATACTTGTTTTGTGCTGTTTGATAATGACACAAAGCTAGTTCCCATATGGTTTCAATTTAGAGAATGTACTTACACGGTTTTACTTGGTTGCAATCCTTATAACATGCTACAAAAAAAATCAGTATCCCTTTTAATAAGTGAATAAGTTGAGGCTCATGGAAGTACAGAGACTCATTCGATATCACTGCACCTGACTCAACTCCATTTCTTTATGTCAGCCTGCCACGACAATGCACAAATAATCAATAAAAGTGAACCATGGACCTGCCAGTGCAGTTGTCCTACCACAGCTCCTCACAACCTACTCCTGTTGTGGGCTGGTTTGTGCTAAGGTTGTTTTCTCCAAAGCTTGTCTTTGAGTTTCAGGTAAATGAAATAGTGTATTTACTTTTACTTTTGAAAAGTAAAATGCATAGCTTTCTATTTAATGATGATACTATATTAGTGTTTGCTAATGTTGTTAGTCAGACACAGGTCTAAGTGCTGTGCATGCATTATCTCATTTAAATCTCATAAACATGAGGTAGGAACTTTTATTGCTCTCCCAGATTACAAGGAGAATTTGAGGTTCAGAGAGGTAAAAGAACTTCCAAAAGTCACCCACAAAGGAAGCAGTAGTGCAAAGCTTGAATTGAATCCAAGTTAGCCTGGTTCCACAGCTCAGAACCTTGCCAACACTGCATCCCTCTTCTTCTGTGGCCAACATTGTAAAAAAAAATGATTCCCACACTACTTACTTAAGTTCCTTCAGTGTACCTACTAGGTTAGGTGCTTTCAGTATACCTCTTACTGAGTGTTCTCAGTCATTACTTCACTTAGTCTCCTCCGGTTCTGCCTACTAAAACCTATTTAGCCTCTTCCTATTACTCTGCAAACCTGGCAAGTCTAGGGAAGGGTCTAACAGGGAGCATTTCCTCTTGATAGTGTCAAGTTAGTCTCACTATTAGAATCTTACTAATTTTGTTGCTCTGGCTTCCTGGTAGCTGTGGTCCGCCTGTGTTACTCAGGAATGGAGTACTGATCTTTTTACTCTGGAAAGTCATGAAAAGACAATGAGCTTTGCACTACAATGACCTGAATTCAAACATCAACTCAGCCATTTACTATTGTGCAGCTTTTGTCAAGTGATCTGAAGTCTTTGAGCCTTGGTTTACCATCTTTACAATGGACAATAAATATATATATCTCATTAGACTAGTTGTTAATTTAAATTAAATAATGAATACAGAGAATATTAGCATAGTGCTTCTATATAGTTAGCACTCAATAAATCTGTCTTTAGAATTCTTTTACAAATTATATTCGTTTTTCAAAAGATAAATAGTATTGTATATATTTCAGGTTTACCTGAAATAGAGAATACATATAGATAGTAAAACTTGATAATAGTGACGCAAATTAATATAGCCATCATCTCACATAGCTACTTTTATGTGTGTATGTGTGTGTAAGACAAGATCAGCTAAAATCTATGTTTTTAATAAAGACTTCCAATATAATATACACTTATTAATTATAGTCCTCGTGTTGTACATTAGATCTCTGGACTTGTTTGTCCTGCAATTCTACATATTTGCTACTTTGTATTCTTGAACCATGTCTCCCTATTTCCTCTCCTCCACTCCCAACCCTAGCGACCACAATTTTATTCTCTATTTCTGTATATTTGGCCTTGTTGTTTTTAATTCCACCACATATCAGTGAGATCATGAATTTTTTTTTTTTCCTTCTGTATCTGGCTTGTTTCACTTAGCATAACCTACTCCAGTTCCACTCATGTTGTAGTAAATAGCAAGATCTTTTCTTATGGCTGAATAATATTCCATTGTATATATGTACACAATGGAATATTATTGTGCACATGAAATATATATATATTTATATATATATATATATATAACTTTTTAAAATCCATTCACTGTGGCTGTTTCCATATCTTGGCTACTGTGGAAAATGCTTCAGTAAACATGGGAGTACTGATATCTTTACGAGATGATGGTTTCTTCTTCTTTGAGTATCTACTAAGAAGAGGGATTGCTGGGTCATGTGGTGGTCTTTTTGTAACTTCTCTAGAATTTATACTGATTTCTGTAATGACCTCTATACTGATTTCAGTGATGACCACACCAATCTCCATTCACACCAACCATGTATAAGGGTTCCCTTTTCTTTATACCCTCACCAACGTTTGTTATCTCATCTTTTTGATAATAGCCAGTCCAACGGGCATGGGATGATACTTCAAGGTGATTTTGGTTTGCATTTCCCTGATGATTAGTGATGCTGAGCATCTTTTCATATATCTGTTGACTATTTTTATATCTTCTTTGAAGAAATGTCTGTTCAGGTCCTTTGCTGCCTTTTAATCACCTTGCTTTTCTGTTATTGAGTTGTAAGTGTTACTTTATAAACTTTGGATATTAACCCCTTATTAGATATGTGATTTGCAAATATTTTTTCCAGTCTATAGTTTGCCTTTAATTTTGTTCATTGTTTCCTGTGCTGTGCAGAAGCTTTTTAATTTGATGCAGTCCTATTTATTTATGTTTGCTTTTGTGGCCTGACTTTTGGTATGATATCCAAAAAATCATTGCCAAGTCCATGTCAAAAAACATTTCCTGATCCATGTTCTCGTCTAAGAGTTTTATGATTTCAAGTCTTACATTTAGCTCTTTTATCCATTTTGAGTTTATTTTTGTGTGTGGTGTAAGGTAAGTGTCAGATTTTATCCTTTTGAATGTGGAAATTTAGTTTTCTGAGCACCATTTACTAAAAGACAATTCTTTCTCTCAGTGTGTTCTCTTGTTGCCCTTGTTGAAAGTTATTTTACTGTAAATGTTTAGATTTATTTCTAGGATCTCTATTTTGTTCCATTGGTCTATATCTCTTTTTTATGGCATCACCAAGTTGGAGGCAATTATTTCCATAATACTAACTTTCTACCTTACTTTATCTCCACCACTGGAGTCAGAAATTAAACTCAGCTGGAATTTAATCATAATCCATATAATTCTTATTTTGTCTTTTGTAGACTGATTTTGATTTTACAAATGACTTTAAGTTCCACTCACCTCCCGTTATAATGATACACACAACTTTTGCAACCACACCCAGCCCCAGGTATTGCCTTTTCCTAAGCTAAGGTTGTAGAGCATGTAAATATATTTATAGTTAACCAGGTACTTTTAGATTTTCCTTCTCATTTAATTTTTGCAATACATTAGTAGAGAAACTGTAACAAGTCAGCTGTACAAATTGAGACTTGCCTTTTAAAAATAATATTTGGTTGAACTATGTAAAATGACTAATATCTAGACATGTTCTACCTACACAAACAATTTCTTACAATTCAACCTAATACTTCCTTAAATATGCAGGGTATGAGTTCTTTTTCTTAAATTGAATAGTCTTGATTCCTGAAGGTAAATGTAAATGTCACACTTGACTCTGACATTGTGGCATTTGCCACACTAAAATGAGTAAAGCAATCTTAAGCTTTCTCCTTTGGCACACAGCACAGGATTCCAAGGGACAATGCTGTATTGACATCATCAACTGGCACAGCATGAATCTAGTTCAGCTTGTTGCTTCTCTTCTAGAACTCTTAACAGCTAATTCCTGATAATGCTTGGAAGGGTGCCTAAATGTTCTTATCTAGTCTTATTTCCATTAATGCTTCTTCAGTTACACATTCAATATGGGAAGGACTGGAAACCTTTTGTGCAAGCCAATAAAACACAGTACTCTATTCACCAATATATTCTTCTCTGCACAAGGCCTGACACATAGTAGCTGCTTAATAAGTCCTCATTTACTACATTGATAAATAAATTCACTAAAACAACTAATTTATCAGGCACTATTTAATAGGAAATACATATTTATTGTAATGTTATTATATAAAATACATTTATATCTATTTTGTTGTTAAAATAAGAAGCTGAAAGTAGGGATTCCTGAACTCCGTTTTCTCTAAGATATCCTCTTGTACAAAATTAGCTAAATCATGTTACCTAGGACATTAATTTTCTAAAAATAGATAAAGTGACAAATGCATCAATAAGGCATTTTACCTTGGGTACTTTATCTACAAGTTTTTATGTATTTTTACTGATTTATTTTACAAGTACTACTTAGCACTACTCAAAAATATTTTTGAGAATCTCAAAGTTTTTCCCTAAATGCAAAGAATTATAATTATTATAATTATATTTTAATTAAGTTCAAGGCTTACTTTTTTTTTTTTTTTTTTGAGTTGGAGTCTTACTCTGTCGCCCAGGCTGGAGTGCAGTGGCCGCTTTTGGCTACCGCAGCCTCGACCTGCTGGGCTCCGCGATCCTTCCGCCTCAGCCTTCCAAGTAGCTGGAACTACAGGCGCGCGCTACCACGCCCAGCTAATTTTTTTAATTTATTGTAGAGATGAGGTCTCGCCAAGTTGCCCAGGCGGGTCTCGAACCCACGGGCTCAGGCAATTCACTCACCTCAGCCTCCCAAAGGTGCGGGATTACAGACTGAGCCACTGAGCCCTGCTCAAAGCTTACTTTTATCATGAAAAAAAAGTTTTTGTAGGAACACACTTTCACTGATGTTATGATCAAAGATGCATGGAAAAGTACTACAAAAATATTATTCATGTTTAGTTTACAAAAACCATTGGGTGCCTTTAACTTTCGTTTGATGAAATCATTACAGAATTCAAATGACTTCTAAAGCTTAATTGGCAAGTGTGCTGTTTGAAGACGAAACCATAAATTTGTAATCTGTGTCAAATCCACTGTTTATAATTCTCCATATCGAAGCAAAACATCTTAAACGATTTTAAGATTTGTGGTGATTTGTTGTAATATATTTTTCTAAACAGTTGAACGGGGATGTTACCTTTTCATTATCCTACCTGTGGATAAAATAGTATATCTTATCCCAAAATTTTATTTTGAAAATACTTAACCATGTAGCAAAGTTGACAGAAATTTACAATGAACAACTATATACCCAACCACTTATATTCTGACATTAGCATGATACTATACACTTGCTTTATTGTATACCTGTCTGTACTGCCTTTTACTATTTATTATTTCATTTTATAGTTAATGTGTTTTAAGGCAAATTGCAGATACCAGTACACTTAATACTTAAATATTCATAGCACCAACTGGAGTGACTATTTGTATAAAAGTTTCTTGATATGAAATTTACAGTCAATTAATTATACAAACTTAAGTGTATAGTTTCTTAATTTTAATAAATGTATACATTTGTGTAATTCCATACCCTATTCAAAATGTAATATGTTACCATCAGTACAGAAAATTTTCTCATGCCCTTTGACTGGCAGTCCCATCTCCCAAAGGCAGTCACAACTCCAGTGCTTTTGCAGCATGGGCTAGTTTTGCCTGGTCTGGAACTTTCTATGTAGTATGGACTCTATGTTGTTACTCAGAATTTTTTTTTAGATTTATCTGTAATGTTGCATGTATCAGTGGTCTCATTCTTTCTACTCCAATGTAGAATGCCATTGTACAAATGTACTATATTTTGTTTATGCATTTTGTCTTTACTGTTTATCTATTTTGTCATTATTTTTTATTCATTTTGTTATTAATGGAGAGGCTAACGTAAGTAAATAAGGTATAGTATTTCAATATCTCCCTAAAAGTTAAAGATCTCTTAAAAATCCTCATTTGTATTTCAATCATTTAAATATAAATTAAAGTAATAAAATATATGAGTTCTCCAAGTTTGAAAATATTGCGATTTGTGCATATGAATGAATACAAGAGACTTCTGATTGCATGAATGTGAACAAATTAATAATTCTTTATAATGCTTTATAATGCCCTGTATTCAGGTAACCCCTGAGATACCTAGTAGTTGCCTATGGACTTAATTTGTTGGCTTTGTTGGTTATTTTTACTTTTGTGCATGAAAGAACATACCATGTAATTCTTAGTGAAAACTGATGGAAGATCCCAAGGTTTTGAATGAGACATATTTTCTTTAAGCTCTTAATGAGTATTTAGGATGTGCTCATAGGTACTAATGATGAAGGCAACAAATTCCTTGAACCTTCACCACTCCTACAGATTGGAAGGTTAAATCTTGTCTACTATTTTAGATAATGTCAATTATTGTTCCTCTTTAGGCAAATGTAGTTTACCTTAAGCCATGTGAGACGAATTGCCACTCTGGTTAGCATTGTTTAAATATAAATATAGGAGAAATATTTCAGATTTTGCTGAATGATGGCTCAGAACATATAGTATATATTACAGTGCAATTTACCTTTTAAAATCTCATATGTATGTACATGAATATAAATGCCTTATGTTTATGTTTCATATATATGAACCAAATTATAAAGCATAAAACATATATATGATATAATAAAAGTTTATTATAGAACTGTGAAAAACAAGTTATTCATTATTATTATGCTAACTGATATGTTTAACTGATAATCCCAGAGTTTATTTATCAATGTCATAATAATTTCTCACAGCATCCACAAGATAATTTTATTGTTTGAGAGCCTGAAAACAAGTACTTTTCCAACAACCATTCAGGCAAAATTATCCACTTAATAATGTCCTAGAACTCTAGACACTATGTTCTGAGGTTAGATTGTTTTGATAATGGATTGTGAGTTCATGTTCTCTTGTTACCAGTGTACCATAAAAGGACTCAAAAGTTTTGGTCTCAGCATTCTGATTTTCTTCCTGCCAATATTCTTATTGAGAACACAATTTGTCATCAAGTTCCCCTTGAAATTAACATGGCTTCAAACTTCTTAATTTTATTTAATGTAGAGTTGATATTGCATACTAAATCTCTACTAAACACAATTTCTAATGATTTCTCTTTGATCACCATTTTTTGACTATTTGTGAAATAAACTTCTCAGAAGTGGCTTAAAATTCATTTGCTTTATTTTTTTTTTTGCAAAGTTATCTACAGATTTGCGTATTAGCTTTCTGCTATTAATCAAGTAAATTTAAATCTGACTGCCATTAAGCAGAGTTGTCTTAGAATTTTTTTTAAAACAAACTGTGAAAAAAAGTGTGTATGCTGGATTATTCTAATTTTCTTAACCTGAACTCTAAATTTGTGTTTTCACTCAAAAGTCCCAAAATTGCCAATATTCAATTTGCTCAGATTGGATTTTAGTTATGAAAAATCTAGCCCCATGGAAAAAGTGCTTTTCAATCAGTTCTTGAAATCAATACAGCAGCACACAAGAAATAAATTATTTTGAAAAAAATTTACAGGGTGGATATCATGGAGTATTTTAGCTCATTTCGAATCTTATGTGAAGTACTTTGTCATTTACGCTAAATTATTCTACTGGGAAACTTCATCACTGGTGCATCTTTTTGTAAGTAACCACTCTCCTCAATTTTATATCTCCAATATATTTTTCTTTAGGTGAATTTTATCCCCAAACCTCGGCAATTAATTTGCTTACCTCTTTTATTATTTTTGTCATATCCTAATATATATTTACTTATTTTTAAAATTGATTTTAAATTTCCCTACCATTTAACTGAGCCTTAAACTATGAAATTATAAGATGATGTATATTTTTTTGAAATGCACATTCAATAAATGCCTAGCTATTAACACACAAATCGATATCCATGTACAACCTGCAGGCATCATATCATCTATAAGATTAGATACTATAGGTATCTCTGCTTATGAAAAGTTTTGACTGGCTTATATGATCGACTTAAATATGAATATTTGACAATACTTGTTTTTATTAACCTGAAGGCTGACTGAAAATGAATAGAAACATGAGAACTCAGATAGTATATTGAAAATATCATTATATTGGATATCAGATGAAGTAGGAGATCTGTCTTCTAATTTTCTTTGTATGACTTGCTTGCAATATAGTCTTGGGTACATGTGTTACTAAGGCCAGATCAGTTGCTTTGTTCACACCTTAAAGGCATAGAATCACTAAAATAATCTCTGAGACGTTTTCTAGCTGTTAACTTTCTAGGAGAGTAAAAAATGCCTTGTGGCATTCTTGAATGATGCTTTATTATGGACAATTTGTCTTCTAAGCTGTGTTACTATTAATAATTTTGGGGTTTTTTGTACTACTGATAAGAGTGTTATCCCTTAATTTTCTTATTCCATGTGAATTCTCTTATCCTTATTACAGTTTAGTGTCTAGCTTGGGGTCCCAGTACTACTCCTGGTGTCTCATTTGACCACATGCTCAATGTAAGAAGTAGGGTGCTGCTGGTATTTAAGGAATGCACATTTATAGTTAACTGAGTTTAGTCACTAGTGGGGAGTAATCAGAATGCATTGTGCATGGCGGACAACAGTTGGTGAAAGACCTGACTTGATTCTTTTCTATGTCATTGGGCAAGATACTCATACTCAAATATGTTGTTCCTCCATGTTCTCTTCTGTAACAAAGCTTCATTTAGTGAAGATTATGGACCAAGGGATAACTACCCATTCAGTAGGATGGTCAGAATACTCACTAATATCCCAATATCAGTCACATTTGGCATTGAAATGGGGTGATGGCAGAAGTGGATAGATAACATTGGTCTTGCAGTGTGTGCTTCATGGAGGATGAAGAATAATGATTTGCAGCTCTGTTATATTCAAATGGGCCTAGTAAAATAGACTACTGATTAAATGACTTAATAAAATAAAACAAATATTTTATCTTTCCTTCTTTATTGAAATTTGGCAGATTGTCTTTTTTGATCTCCTATATTGAGTTTCTATCTTACTCATCTCAGCAAAATTTGAGTATATATGAGCTTTGAATGGACTATGCCCTTTCAAACTGTAGTATTTTTATAGAATGTGAATTTTTTTGCACATTGCTTATGGAATTCTTGATTTCTTGAAATTCCTTTCTGATTTGCTTTGCCCTTACACAAATTACATGTTCTATACATTGTAACAAAGAAAGCTGCTCTTCTGCATAGCAAGTTCTGTTACCATGGAAGTGTGATCCAGTTATCTTTGATATTTTTCTTTCTCTCTTATTTCTTTTAGCAAATCGCACATCTTATAAATTGTTGTCATTTTTTAATAAGATGATACATTTTAGGTGAATTTTGGTGCTTCCAAAAATAAATTTCTTTCTACTTTAACTATGTGAACTCAGAGTTGGTTGCATTATATTAAATGCTTTGGCTAAAGATCAACAGAGAGAACATTTATCTTTTTAAACCGAATGCATATGCATTTATAGAACTATATTCACATGTACATAAAATTTTAAAATGCCTTATATATGAAAGCAATATCTAGATTCAAAATCACTTAATTTGAAATTTCTATGCAATATAATCAACTTACTCTTTAAAAATTAGAAGTCTACACAATACTACAAGGGAAAATTTTAATTGGTCCTGTGGGTTTGCTTGTCTTTTTCCTCAGGATTACAAACAATAAATTTTACTGTTTGTCAAATTATATCTTTATTTGCTAATTTGATTTACAAATTTACATGATCTTTAAGCAGAATGCTTGCCCATTTTCTTTGCATCATTCCAATTTTTATGCATTTAACTTAACTACTTAGATACTTGCCACGTGCAGGCTCAGCTTTTAGTTTATAAGAAGCTACAATGAAAGAAATGTGTGACTTGCATTCATAGTACTGTGAATTTGTTCACTCACTGAAATTCACTAAAAACAGAACCTGTTTTCAGCTGTTCCTTATTTCAATCTGCATTCCTTGTCTATAATAAAATACTATAATAAAATAGAACAAACCAAATTCCGATGGGCAATTTCATTGTAGCCCATCTGTTCAGTTATGCTGGGAGTCAAAAACCTAGTCTTTCTTATCTGTCCTGCTACTTGTAGGGCTGCCTTAATACAGCTTAGTGAACTAGAACTACAAGGTATTTCTACTTCTATTTGTATTGCTGTTGTTTGACTCTTCTTCTACCCCTCGCAATGAAGCTAACACAGCAATCAGAAACTTAGCGGTATCAAAGATAGGAGTTCAAATGAGTTTGGAATTAGATCAGGTGACCTATTCAAAGTGTTCTTGAAAACAGAGTACCAGAGAGACAAGTCTGAGGTATAATCCACTAGGGAAAATTGAGATTCTGAATAACACAGGGAAACCAAGTATATATTCCTAGTTCAAATTACAAGAGGGAAAATTAAAGTGAAAATTCAGAGCCAAGAGTGAGCAGGGGGGAAGAGAGCAGATCAGCAATGGAGCTGATCATAATCCAGCGAAGAGGATTGCTGCCTGCAGCCATGGTCCCTGGAACGACTATTTACCAACTGGAAGACGCCTAGATTTGAAACATCATAAAAATATTGACAACTACCTTCCAAAAGGGCTAAAACTGGCAAAGGTGACTTACGATCATCTCCTTACCTTTCTGGTAAAATTCCTCAGATTATCTGCTTTATTTGAAAGAATACAAAGCAAGACAATCTGCTTGTGATCCATGGGTCACATGTTCTTCCTCTAAAATGGTCTTGTACATTTTATTATATTTTATTTGAATGTAGAAACAATTACTGGACAGTAAATGATGATTTTGCTTACCCATTGATTAGCATATGTTGATGCTGGAGATGCACTGATTTGTGCAAACCTAGCTTAAAATGGAGCAGATGAGTATGTAAAGGTTTACTCAGAATCAATGTGAATTCGATTTCTGCTCCCCAGTAAATAAATTATAAGTTAGAACGGCTATTTTCTTTTACCTAATGTGATAGAATGCTGTCTAAGGCAATCTGTTGAGGTGAACTGACTAAAAATGTAGCCTGTGATCTAAAAAGAAGCATTACCAGTGAAACATGATTTAGTGAGTGTGGACATAAATATCAAACAACGGGATCATATTATGCCTCTGAAAGTGTAGCTAATGAATTTCAGCAAATCTCTGAAAAAAAAAGTTTGACAATAAGTCTTATATAAAAAAGAAAACATAATCATGTTTTTTGGAGTTATAAATTGTCATATTGACAGCTTTTCTTCCTTGATTGGGTGTTTGTAAATACTCACATATACATATGTTACAGTAGTTTAATCACTATGGTGCTATGAATGCAACAGTGCTGACAGGATAGCTTCAGTTAAAGTAAAGCTATTAGCATTTATATCCTTGTTTACTGCTGTTGCTTACAATGTAAAGGAAATGACACTCCACTTACGGTTCACTGGCTTTACATTTGGCCTCTTTTCCTTTCATATAAAAATGGTCTAAGCATTCATATTCTTGAATATTAAAGGAAAAGACAATTCTTTGCTTAACTTGTTTCACAAATAGATCTTGTAGGTTTAGAAAGACCAGGCAGGAGAGGAGGGTGCCAGAGGAGTGACCACAGACTGTCTTATCCCAATATAGTGTGCTGCTTTGGCCGAAAAGTGCAAAACATTCTTAAATGATTGTGGGCTTTTGTTTTTCTACTGGAAATATTTGTCAGATGGTTTGTGCTTATGTTTTTAGAGTGATACAAATTTACAACAGTATACCTAAGTGTGGATAGTTGTCCAAAAACATTTAGTGTCATAAATGAGACAATTTAATAAATCTTTATTGAGCATATATACAAAGTAGGATGCAGTGAACTAGATATTTAAAGATACTTAAAGCAGAGATCCTCCTTTCAAAGAACTCATAGTTTAGGGTGAGGCCATGATGGTTATTGGGCAATAAAAATCCTATATGAGAACTCAAACGGGGAAGGGTGAGATTAATCCAGTCAAGAATGGTTGCAACATTTGACAAGATTAATCACACTTTAGAGGAACGGGAAAGAAAGCATGGTGAAGATGGAATTGGTGAAAAAGCTAGGAAATTTTAAAAAAGCAGGTAAAGTGAAACTACAAAGCACAATTTGGAAGGATGGATTATGTAAAATAACTGGAGCATGAGTAAGTGATGGGGAAGAAGACAGGGAGGTCTTGCATAGATATCCTATTTTCCCTACACATTTTTCAGACTAAGGGCCCAAAGGAGCACCTTATTATTATTATTATTATTATTATTATTATTATTATTATTTTGCCTATTATTTAAATTATATAGAGAAAGATTTTACTGAGCAGCATGTGATCAGCACTGCTGGGTGTTACAAATAATAGGGGCATATTTGTAGATCAATTTTTATAATGATATATCCACATACAATTTATATACTTATACAGTACAAACATTTCCTTCAAGGTTGGTGTATGTATAACCTAAATTAGATTGCAGTTCTAATTCTGATACTGGCTAACTTTGTGACTTTGGCTAAATTATTAACCATTCCAAAATGGAACTAAATAGTCTCTAATATTTCTTTCTTCCATTTTTTTTTTAGTTGCAAGCAAAGCTTTATTTACAGTTCATAAATTATTTTTTTTTTTCCCATTTTGTGTAAACTACTGTGTGGTTCTTTTAGGGAATGTGTGTATCCTTCTATGTGTAATGGATTAAATTTGAGTCCTGTTAAACACTAGGCCATAAATCAGACTGTGTTCTCTATGCCTCATTAAGGGCTTAAAGGGAAAAAAGGTAAATTATATTTCTTTCAACTAAAACTTTCTTTGAAGTAACCATATTATTTTGTGGTTCAAGTAGACTGTCTTGGGTTGAAATCCTAGCTCTACTGCTTACCAGTTGTGTAAACTTTTGTCATTTTGATGTAATACAGGCTACTCTCTAATCCTCAAATTGCTCTTATATAAAATAGAACTAAATACAGCATCTACTTCACAGGATTGCCTTAAGATTAAGTGTAAAGTATTTAGCCCACTTTCTGTCACATGGCGCTTAACAGATGCTATCTGTTACTAATTTATGTTTCTGTACTGATTAGTAAAAGAGTAATATCCACTTAATTTCTTGGCCTTTGAATGTCAAAAGCCAGTTCTTATATCATATTTAACAAGCATGACTCAGTCTTTTTATCAACATTATTCACCTCAGTCTTGGGCAGTGACTGCTCTGCTGGAATTTGAGTTCTGGTTTTCCTAAGATTTTATAGTTTTTGCTTCTTGTTCTCCTTTCAAGCCTTATTATTTTGGAAAAGTAATTAGCTCCATCTCTTATGGTAACTGACCTTTGATTGCCATACTTGGTTCATGATTCTAGGTAAGAGATGCTACTACTACCAAGCCCATCACATGGGATCAGCACTAAACTATCACTTTGGAAATAGAGGAGTAAAGAAACAAGGAGTAAAGTAGGTGATCAGGATATACAAATAATTGGATAAACACAGGATTAGGTGACACCATATTATTTTCACAAAAGGATAGGCAGTAAAAATTGGAATTGCCCTTAGAAATTTCTATTCTGACACATATATTGTCACAGAGTGCAAAAGATAACCTCAAATTCTTACCCTTCACCCCCATCAAAAAGTGGGTCTAGTTTTCTACTTCTTGAATCTGGACTGGTCCTATAATTTGCCTTTGGGGCATATGTGACATAAAGCAAATTTTGATCCTCAGGCTGAAAAAGCATGTATATTTCAGCTCTCTTTCTCTGAAGAGAGAAGGTTTACTGTATGAATAAGTCAATTGGCATCTTGAGAGACCATGTGGAGAGAGATTCCACTCATTCAAGCCTTTCTGGTAATATAAAACCAGCCAACTTCTACCAACACCAAAGCTCTTCCCAAATGCAAGAAGGAACTTGAATAGGGGACGGGGAAAGGCCAAACCAAACCCAGTCAAACTGCTAACCTACAGAATTGTAGCTAAAAAACTGGTCATTGTTTTAGGCACTAAGTTGGGAGTAACTGCTACTCTTAGAAATACATGAATCACCTCTAAAATATCACCCACAGGTGGCCAACTAGCTTTTGCATTAAAGAAAAAATTTTATTTTTCTTTCTCCCCACATTCATTTTCATGAGTGATGACATTATAGGACTAAATAATTGGTGTAGGTCAACTTTAGAGCCCTTAAAAATATTAAATTCAATAAGTTTTCTGTATTAAAAAAACTCGCCGGGCTCGGTGGCTCAGCCTGTAATCCCGCGCCTTTGGGAGGCTGAGGTGAGTGGATTGCCTGAGCCCGAGGGTTCGAGACTCGCCTGGGCAAGCAAGACGTCATCTCTACAATAAATCAAAAAATTAGCCAGGTGTGGTAGCGCGCGCCTGTAGTTCCAGCTACTTGGAAGGCTGAGGCGGAAGGATCGCCGGAGCCCA